>CM062816.1:398749587-398962087 GCA_031772625.1 Pinus tabuliformis
TGAATTCTAAGGCATTGATCTATCTTTTCTATCTTTTTGTGAGTTGGTTTCCTAACAGCCTCTTTCCATAGTTTTCCATCCTCTGAATCTATTGCCTCCCTAATAGTTTTGGGATCATCATCAGTATTAGATAAAGAAAAAATTGAATAGAAAGTAGATGGGTTATACCTTTATGGATGCCTTCTTTCTCGAACTGATATTCTAACAGTTGGAGTTTGTGGATCTTCATCTTCTGATTATTGTTCTGATGTAGAGTCTGATTCTTCCTCCTTTATCTCAAACTCTATCTTCTCAGGTTCCTTTGGTAGGAATTCATGTTTAATAACATCTTTCACCTCTCTAAATACCACATCTCGATAGTACACAACCTTCTTTTTTCTTTGGTTCCAAAGCTTATAACCTTTTAAACCATCCTTATACCCAATAAAGATGCAACTTTCAAATTTACTATCCAACTTGGTTCTTCTCTCCTTTGCAACATGTACATATGCATCACATACAAACACCCTCAGATGTGAAAGAGATGGTTTCTTACCAGTCCATACCTCATTTGGAGTCTTATCCTCCAATGCTGATGAAGGTGATCTGTTAACCAGGTAACATGTAGTCTCCACTGCCTCTTCCTAGAATTCATGTCCTAACCCGACACCACTCAGCATGCTTCTTACCTTTTCCATCAACATCATGCATTCTTTTTGCAACTCCATTTTGCTAAGGTGTGTATGGAGTAGTCTTATGTCGTCATATACCACACTTCTTACAGAACTCTTAAAATCATTCTTGCATAACTCTCCACCATTATCTGTCCTCAACACCTTTATCTTTTTCTCTGCCTAGTTTTCCACCAGAGCCTTAAATTATTTAACCTATCAAAGACTTCAGATTCTTCATGAGTAAATATATCCATGTTTTCCTTGAGAATTAATATATAAACGATACATAGTACATAGACTTCTACGGTGATGGAACCGACACAGGTCCAAACACATTACTGTGCACAAGCTCTAATATCCCTCTCTCCCTCTTAGCACCAAAGGGGAAAATCACCCAATTATGCTTCCCATATACATAATGTTCAAAGAAATCGAAATCTAGAGAGAAAATAGACATACCTTCTACCATAACATTACCATGAAGTATTCGAACTCCCTCTTCTCCAATATGTCCAAGACTTTGATGCCATAGTATGGTATTTTCTCCAGAGTCCACTAGATTTTCTGCTCCACTTTCATGAACCACAAAAGTGTTGCACCAATAAAAAAAAATACTACCCAAAATCTTGTACAAAGTTCCAATCCAAACTCCCCACATGAATACCAGTGCTCCCCAAACCATCTTGCAAGTATCTTTCTCGAACATTATTTTTACATTTGCATCATTCATCTTGGTTACAGAAATAAGATGTATGGCCAATGCAGGAATATGCAGAACACTCAAAAGTGTTCTAATCCTTCCACCTTGTAACTTCAGTTTGACTTTTCTATGTCTAATGATTCTTACCTTCCTATCATCACATAAGAAGACATTACCACCATCATATCTTTCATACTCACAGAACCACACCCTATGGGAAGTGAAGTGAAAGGATGCACCTGAGTCAATCAACCATGCGTCATGATCTACATGTGGATTTGAAGAAGAAACCAAGAACACATCCCCACCTTCATATGAGGTGGTTCTCGCCTCTGCAGAAGGAGCATCATCAGATCCATTTCCTTTCTCAAGAGATTTAGAGCTACAATTATTTTTGAAGTGCCCTTCCTTTCTGCATTTCCAACACACCTTTACAGGTTTTCTTGGACATTTAGATCTCCCACTCAAGGAATTCTTTTTGTTTTTGTTCTAGGATTTTCCTCGTATAGACAAGGCATCTCCATTCTGTCTCACCATATTTTTTTGTCTCATCTCCTCAAACAACATGGATGAGACTATTTCATAAAACATCAAGGTATTTGTATTGCTACCTATAGCAACAACTAGACTATCCCATGAATATGGTAGAGAAAACCACAAACTGATGCACTTATCTTCATCTAAAATAATTTTATATCAATAGATAACAACTGCCTTACCACAATATTAAAGGCGTTCAGATGCTTTTTCACCAAGTCTCCATCTTTCATCCTCGGGTTATACAATTTTTTCATAGGAATAGTTTTTTCACTAGATACTTAGATTAGTACAAAGTCCCTAACTTGTCCCACAAAGCCTTCATTGTAGCTTCCCCTGATACATTCAATAATATTGAATCTGAGATACACAACCATATTGTCCTCTTTGCTTTCTGATCTAACTTCGCCTAGTCTTCTACTGACATTGTCGTTGGTTTAGTACCAAGATCTACCATGATCCAGTGATCTTTATCCACCAGAAGATCCTCCATATTGAGTTTCCACAACTGAAAACTATGACCATTAAATTTCTCAAACTCTATCTTTCCACTGCTTTCCATCTTCTTTCACTGCAAGAATCAATCCTGCAAATCTCCCACTGAACAGGGTCTACCACAAGCCCAAGCAAAATCTTTGAGCAGCTAAGGTGTCCCCTTGAAGCGGAAACAACCCTGATACAAAATGTATGTTTTAACCTTGTACAAAAATTACCTACAAACGAATTCCTAAAAACAGAAATATACAATGGAGAGAAACACAAAACAAATACACATATTTTCCCCTGGATTCCAAAACTAGGACTACTAGATTGATTTTTCATTGTGTTCCTTTCAATGTTACAATACATATATATACATGTTGAAACATTCATAAACCCCAATCCATTAACCCTGGATTAGAACATAACCGTAGTTCCCTTGACTATATCTACAAATACCATGGGAAAAAAACAATCATGCCCAAAACCCATGCAAAAAACCATAGGTAGGTTTTCCCACCTAATGTAGGGTCCACAAAAAATTTCTCGGGGTGTTGCCCCAGACCCCAGACAAGGGGGCTACCACCCCCCTGAAACCCCTTGACATGGGGGGTTGCACCCCCTCCGTGACCCCCCTATTGTGACCGGTGCAATGAACAAAGGTGGTTGTGACCCCCTCCCCTCCCCCCCACGCATGTGACTAGTCGTGGAAAAATATAACACACACCCAACGTGGTCATGTTGATTCTAAGGAACCAAGGGTGAAGAGGAATTAACAAAGGAAGATAGGCCCTCGACAGGAACAAAAGGCCTTAGCACCTAAAAGGTAAGTCGTTGGTTACAGCCCCCAGTCCCATGGAGGAAACATAGGAAAATTCCAAGAGAAAGGACATAGGAACCTCGCGACCTCGTAACATAATTTGAATAAAAGTTATGAGATATGGTGGCTCCAATATTGCATCACCCAAGGGATATACCACCGGTCACAACTCTCGATCCCATGGAGGAGAAACGATAAGGGGATCAAGGCTAATCATAAGCTCGTGATTTTATAAGTTCTATTTAAACAAAAGTTACAAAATGTAGGAGCTCTAATATCGCAATACAGAGGAGAATGAAATAAGTGGTCACAGTAAGCATTCGCATGGAGGAATGTGATAAAAGGCTAAGCAAGTAGGTAAAGGCCGATCGGGATTTTGTGATTCCGTAATATCTTTCTAATCAGAGATATGAAATGTTTGGGCTCTGAAATTGCATTGTGGAATAAATGCTCTGAAATGGTAGGACAAATATATATGGCATATGTATGAGTCTGAGTGACTGTTGTTTAGCAGATCATTGGACTGCTACAGTGTGAGCAGAGTGAGTAGATAACAGAGATGACATAAGGTAGAGTTGCTTCCAATTACAAAGAACATTCAATTCCTACTTGAGTGTGGGTTGGAGCCTGCATATAAGAAGTTTGTTCTTCCATGTCTAGTAGGTCTTGAGAAATCTTGGGGGTTGGTGCCTCCTACAAGTTGATGCTTGCATAAATCCAAGGTTTTGCATGTTGGTGCTTGAAACAAATCCGTGATGTTGGTGCTTCACATGGTGCTTCTAGTAACCTAGATAGGTGTCTATAAAAGGAATTAGTTGGTGCTTCATGTGAGTGGTGGCTCACAAACAGATTGATGTAATAGAGTACGTGCTCTTATTTTACATCAATAACAACAACAAGCATTGGTGGTTTTTTTCCTGAAAGAATTTCCACGTAAAACCTTGTGTCTCATGTGTATGATTGATCCAGGTGGATATTGGTGGCCACCCGCCTATTTCACTTAGACCCTCTAGTCAGTTTCATTTGTTTCCTTAATTATTTCACCATTTACTATTTTTAGCAGTTTTTCAAGTCTTGAACTTCTAGAGCAGTTTTGATCCCCTAAACAGAATTTTTTTGAGGTATGTTGCAGGCCGTAGTCATAGGTAGGTGCATGTGGAAAAACCTGTATTACTCAAAGATACCTTTCAAACAAGGTATCGTGCGTGCTAAATGGAGATAATATGACCAAGTTACAACCCCGGGAAGTTTGCTACCCAACTAACCCCAACAGGGCCCACAAACTCTTGGTGTTACATCTCCTAAGGTTAGGGTTTTGGTTGTTTATGGTTTTATCATGTTTTTCAATAATAAATAAGCCATTGAGCCTCACTATAACTCAGTTCAATTGGCATGTAGCTGCCACATCTCTTCCCAGAGATAAGCTACCATCGCCTAAGCTATCTTATTTCCATTTTGTTTGTAAGCATGGTTCAATATTTTTCTATTAATGAAATGAAGTGTTTTTCTGCTGAATATCTGTATTTATGATTATATTTGTAATTTTTTGTGTTCCTGTTTAAGTTCATATCAGTGGTATCAGAGCAGTCTTCTCTTTCTCTTTCTCTCTTTTCCCCAACAAGGTCAGGGTATAATGAGTTAGGGCTCGATCTAGTTGAACCGTTGCAAGATCAACCTCATAAACCCTGATAACCTCACATGTCAAAACAAAATAATGACGAGGGGGCAAGAGATACTTTCAAAATGTTGCTCGAGGAAGCCCTTGAGCGACAGAGGAACATGATGATGGTTAACTTTGCCCAAATCCTTTGACGGCTACCCACAAGCAACACATATTCATCGAGCAACCACTCTAGAAGTGGCATTCCTTTTAAGGTACAAGTTAACTTCAATATTCCCATATTTGAGGGCTTGTTAGATGCATACATCGTAGATAAATTGTTATGTCAGTTGAAAGGATATTTTTCAGTTCATGACTTTTCTAATCGGGAAAAGATTAATTTTTCACTTCTCAAAGCTGCCCCACATGTCAAGGACTCATGGAAAACCTACTGTGAACCAAAGGACAAGAGGAACCCTCATTGTTTTTAGCCACACCCACTTGGAATTTTTTCTGAGACGCCATCAAGGGACAATAGTATCCTATCGGGAGCTATGAAGATAAATACATAAAGTGGACCATGCTACGGCAGGGAAGGGACCAAGATGTGAAAAAGTTCACAAATATTTTCCATGCCCTTGGCAAAAAGTTGGGTATCAAGGATACTGAGCAGCATTTGGTACTCAAGTACCACTGCTATCTACACAAGTACATCTAGGATGAGATGGGGTTCCTAGACATTTCCTTGCTCGTCATGACATACCGATACATTTATAAGATTGAGAAGAATTTTAAACATAAGAAGAGATACTTTGGATCTATGAATCCAAAGCAAGGAAAAGGAGAACCCAAACCACAGAGAAAAGGATAGAGCCAAGGGGGGGCTACCCAGGATAGCTTGTCGAAATCACAAGAAAATAACAACACCATGAAGATAAAGAGGACATAGGAAAATGGTGTGATTTCCACAAGAACTCCACTCACAACACAAGTGAGTGTCGAGCAAAACAATCACTAGTGGTCGAGTTGAAGGCCTCCGAATAAGACACATGTTCCAACTCTGAATCATAACCTGATAAGGGGAATGATAAAGGGAATCAGATCATTGATGCGGAGCCAAGTTCCATCATGGCCACCACCAAGATCCAAAATATTGAGCCTAAAGATCCAAAGGAGGGGGAATGCCTCTTCCACTCACAGATGTGGGTGAAGGCTTCTCCGTTGCAGTTCATTTTCGACAATAGGAGCCAAAAGAACGTCATTTCAGTAGAGGTCATGAAGCAGTTGGACCTAAATACTATGGCACATCCACAACCTTACACCATCTGGTGGCTTCACCAAGGATTAGATCTCCGCATTAGCTAGTAGTGTCATCTTTGCTACAACATCAAGCCCTTCACGGATGAGGTACTGTGTGATGTTTCTCCTCTTGAATTTTGTGATATATTGTTAGGACAACCATAATTGTGGAAGGGACATGTTGTATATGAGTCTAGACCTCTCTATGTGATTATTAATTTGGCCAATAAGTTGTACAGGATACTGGAGGTAGCCCTGCATATCGCCATCTCTTTGATCACTATAAAGTAATGCAGTAAGATAATTTCCCAGACCAAGAAATTTGTTTTCCTTATGATTCTCCCTCAGGGCAAGAAGAAGGTTGTGGCCACAACTTCAAGGCAGGGCTCCTCTACACAGCAATAACAGATGGACAAGTTCGTGGAGGAGTATAGGGATATTTTCACCTCACCTACAAGGGTACCTCTGCACTTTCAGGCCAAGCACTCCATCAATTTGACCCTCTGCGTGCCACTTCTCAATGGACTGATCTATCAATGCTCTATTCTAAAGAATGGTGAGATCAAGAGACAAATTCAGGAACTATTGCAAAAAGGGCACATCAGGCCAAGTTCATCACCCTGTGAGAGTGATGAGCGCCAATATTGCAGCAAGGATGCTGCAACTCCTGGGCTACCAGCTTTACTTATCAACCCAGGATTCGTACAAACTTGGAGGTGACAGTGTTGTATGCACAAGTAAAAGTGATGGTTCTGCCTGTTGTCACTGTTCAGCTAGCGAGAGACCACTAGGGTTCCAAGCCAAACTTCTATAGATTTAGAAGAAGCTTGATTCTTTGATGGAAGAAGGGAAAATCTACTCTAAGGGAATTACTCTACTGCAGTAATTGAAAAGGCCAACATGTAATGTTAAACCACACCATACCCTAATTAGCCATTTAAGAAGCTATGCTAAGCAGAATTGCTAAATCAACAATAAAAAAATGCTACTATCTAAGTTATAGAAGTATAAAACATCAAACCATACTAATGTGCAAGCTGTTAGAAAATTATATATTACAGAGCAATGGAACACATAAAATATTGCTGAAATATAAACACAGAAAATGCATAAAACAAGAGAGACACAGATATACGTCGTTCACCCAGTTTGGGCTACGTCCACAGAGAAAAAACCAATCCTTCCTTTTATATTATCCAGCAAACTGAAGAGATACAACCTACAACAGATCCACTGTAACACCCTCTTTGCTCTCAATCTCCTCTCTCTTCCTCACTCAGAATCCAGATATCCATAGACACAATACAATTCCCTCATATATAGTGAGGGGTTGCCTTCTAGGGAAAAAAACCCTAAATTAAACATAACTTCTACTATCAGATCATCTGCCTAATGAATGGCCCAGATTGACTAGAAATTACTAGACTTTTACAAGGCAATTTTACATCTGTTTTTAGCTTCGGGGGCACTGCCTCTGAACCCCCGCCGGGGGACCGCTGGCCCCCACACCCCTCCGCATGGAGGGGTGTACAGTCTTCCTAGGGTATACATGTGGCTGAAACCTTTGAATACAGAAGATAATCAAACTCCACACCCAACACAAACAAAGAAACTAAACTAAATCTATTTTCACTTTTTTCGTTTTTTAAGGCAAACTCAAGTATGCCAACTAATTATTCTTGTGGATGTGACAGGTGAATGGAAGGTGTTTGAGGATGGCTAGAAGGTTTATGAAGTAGTTAGATGGTGTGGAGGGGTCGTAGGAGGATTTTTTATCTTTCCCATCAATTTGGCCTCAAAACATGTCGTTTCAGGAAAACCTACAAGATGTACTAGAAACCTACAGGATGATCCTATAGGAATTACAGGAAACCTATAGGATACATCCGAGAGCTAATTTTGAGGTGTTGGTTGTGTTGGGAAGCTTGGGAAAGGTGTGTGATGGGTGGAATGGAGTGTTAGAAGGACTAGAAGCACTCAGGAGTCAATATCCAAGATAAGAGATGGCTAAATTCACTCAATGTATCTAGGGGATTTTAATGAAAAATGATTAAAAACTAGTGAGGGTGATGGTGAAAGAAGGGATGGATAAGGTGGATGGAGTGGAAGGTGGTTGCTGGTTATGAGGTTGTGGTCTCCTCATGAAGTACCTACTCTGCTTAAAACATGTGTGTCTTCCCAGAACTATGCAACAAGATACATTTTCATAAACTAGGAAAGAATGAATCAATTGCCTATATTATGCATGAAGAAAGTTGTTGAAGGGAATGAAACCATGAATGAGATCTTATTGCAGAAATGGATATGGAAAAAAGATGACAATGAAATCTGCCTTGCAACATTAACCAAATACTGAATCAAAGAAAACAAACTCCAAAGCTCATACAAGAACTAGAAATCTGTGTTTTTGGGGTTGCTGAAGGGTCCCTTCCTCAAGTCATGGTCCCAAAGGGAGGAAGTGAGGCTGAGACACCTGCTGAAAACCTTGTGGTGATCCTTTTTCTCCTTGCTAACTTGCTACTTGAAAGAAGGCACAAATGGAAGCAAACTATCACACAACCAATCTAATCTACATTGTTGTAATGGAAATGCATCTACTAAGAAAATGAAC
The DNA here is from genome assembly GCA_031772625.1 of Pinus tabuliformis. Classification (NCBI taxonomy): domain Eukaryota; kingdom Viridiplantae; phylum Streptophyta; class Pinopsida; order Pinales; family Pinaceae; genus Pinus; species Pinus tabuliformis. Next base: position 398,758,288 of record CM062816.1, read on the forward strand.
AATTAAGCTATGAATCTACACTAGCATACATGTACAATAAAGAGGAGCCTTGGCTACTAGGGTTGGGCCCTAACCCAAGAGCTTCAGCCCTCTAAGTTAACTCAGTGTTGGTTCAAAACAAAACTCATTCTTATTACCAAAACAATAGATTACATCAAAAAACTGTCACAAGTCTTGTAGCTCAAAAATAGAGTAGAGTTTTACAATAAAAATATGAATCCTAATGAGGTCCTAGGCCTCTCTACTTATACATCTGAAGTCTCCAATGACTTCCTTAAAATTAGGGAGGCTTGGCTCCCAAAATCGAGACAAACTGGTGCTTTGTCTTTCACTTGCTCGGTTGCCTTCTAGTCCTCATGATTTGGCTGTTTGCACTCCGAGCTGATGGAGGAATATTCGAATGGAGGGGTAGTAAATGAGGAGGATTTACCTCCTATAATCCCTCTCCCTTGTCCCATTCAATTTTTGACCTTGGTCTTTGCCAAAATTCCTTGCTTTTATCCTTTAATCCTGCATTAAATGCACATTAGACCACAAAGAAAAATATCCAACTCTAACTCATCTCATAAACAAAATATAATCAAAAGTATGCAATAAGTTATGAGAATAGTTGGTTTGACTAAGCTAGGAGGTGAATTAAGGCCCATATAATTACCCAATGATTAGGCTTATCATCACCCCCCTACTGAAAGTGTTGCTCATCCTCTGAGCAACTTAGTCAATATCCATATCCTTCATGGCTCTGGTAGCCTCTTTGACATCCCATGCCTCTGCTGTGGTCTAATCTTTTTATTCATAGAAGCCTATTTTGTTTTCTACCTCTTCCCACTACCTCTTTTCTTCTTCTTCTTTTCTCCCTTCTATCATCCCTATGAGTAGTGGTGGGATGAGTTTTAGGCCTATCCAATTGACCTTCAACCTTTGCATAGATTGCTTATACATAGGTGTCCTGTTGAATGCCTCTCTCAACCTTTGAGGGGAGTGGTATTCTCTTATCTTTGAGCTATATGGAAGTGTGTTCCACCTCCTTAGGCAATAATGTATACTATCATCTCCTAGCAGCCTAAACATGTCCTCAAAATGTGAAATTGCTTGCTCTTGGACAACAAGATATCTAGGTGTCAATTGAGGATCATTTTCAATCAAACTGTGGGTACTGATGAGGGCCATGGGATTTGATTGTTCAGCTCTAATAAAAAGAGGTTTAGTTTATTCCCTAGCTAATATCCTTTTCACCTCTTCTGCTCTTGACTCCTCATGGTTCATCCATGATGCCGAAGATATTAATTGTAGATCTCCTAGCTTAGCATTAGGGTCCCAAACATTCATGTCTGTGAGGGCCATGTTGTGCAAATAAAACTCAACGATTTTGGCCCTATCGTCTAGTGTACTTTTATCACAAAGATCATTAAACTGCCTGTAGTCCTGAAATGGCATGGTTCCCCTCCGTGCTAATGTATTAATCTGAAACTGCAACCATTTTTCTTTAAGGTAGAGAGCATAGTATTTGGTTGGCATCCTACACTGGATTGCCTCCAAGGAGAGGTTGGCCATATATGATATTTGGTTATCTCTTTCCTGCAACTGTCCCCTCAGCCATGCATTTTCTGTCTCTAGTTGATTTCTCATTATAACTTCTCAGTCCCTTAAGCCACTTAGCTCTCTACCCATTTCTTTGATTTTCTCTTCCATGTGCCCAATGTCTTCCACCCCCTTCGACTTGGTGCTCTGCATCCATCAGTGAGTTCTGGCCCTCTCCTTCTTAAGCTCTAAGAAAAGTGGGATGGAAAAATTTTGAGGTATGACCCTGCCTCCTTCAATAAACTAGTAATATGAGTCCAGGTTAGGTTGGGGGCTGGGTTCTTTTGTCTATGGGTCCTCCTCTTTAGCTTCTTGTTACACCCCTACCTTCCTTTCCAATTTATGTGCCTCCTATAGATTCAGCAGAGTATCCTGTAGGAATATTTTTTCTTCCTGTATATTTTGTTGTGGATCCTGTAGGATTGCCTTACCCTTTGAGGAAGTTGATCGTAGACATCCTTACATAGGTGATAGGGGACTTAGGGGAAGGCATTTTGTCTTTTTGTGTAGGGGAATCTTCAATCTCAATAGGAATTTTTGTTGATATTTATGGCTTCCCCTATCTTATTCTTGTGCCCTTTCTTGTCCTGAAATATAGTGGGGTCTGCCTTTGCCTTTTTCCTTTTTTCTTGATTGGGGTGCTGAGAGCAGTGAGGGCAGTTGTTGCCTCTCTCTCAGTGGCCTCTAGAGACACCCTACGAGACTCCTCCTTGTGTTTTGTCCCCTTTGTTCTATTGCCTTCTTCCTCTATGTTTTCATGTCTTCTTCTTCTTGTAGATCTTCATCATCTCTATCAGTTTCCTCCTTAATTTCCTCCTCTGTTTCTTCATCATCCTCCTTCTCTTCTCCCTCTTCTTCATCACCATCCTTCTCTTCTCCCTCTTCTTCTTCATCTTCATCATGTTCCTCTATGTCAGCTCCTTCTTCATCCATCTCATCCTCATCTTGCTCTATATCCTCCTCTTCATGTTTTACTTCCTCTTCACTGACAGTAGGACCAACATCATAACTGAGAGCTTTGATGTCATCCTCTGCTAGCATGTCTCTTAAAACTGACCATGTTATAGGGGTTCTGAGGTTTTGGAGGGAATATTCAATGAGGATCCTAATCAAACCATGGTGAGCCAATTGTTGGGAATTCCCCTCCTTCACTTTGATGCTTGAGTCTATGAGTGATTGAAGCAAGAAATATGGTATGTTGAGCCTCTCATGAGGGGGTGTTTCTACTCCAAATCTTAATTCTTCAAGGATCCTGAAATGGTAGCCATAGACAACACTATATCTACCCTCACATGAGATGTAATTGATGAGTTGGTAGCCTACCTCACTCCATGGGTATGGCAGACTTTCCCTCCTTACTCCATTTTTGTCCTCAGTGGGTTCTTCACCTTCTAAAAAGAATTTTATTTTTGTCACCTGACTGTCTCCTTTGTCTTCTTTTCTCCATGGGATTCCTAGGGGAAGTGTGGTGACCTTACTGATGAGCTCTGGGGTGAGATCTATACTGAGGCCCCTTATTACAACAGTGGCATGGATTTTGTTGTGTGGAGTGAGGGAGAGAGCAAGTTCTTGAGCCATCTCATCATCATACCCTCTGAATTTTTTGAAAAACCCCATCCAGTTATGCCTTGTGAAGATTTCAATCACTTTGGGGTGTTTTTGTATTCTCACAGTGTTTGTTGGCTATCTCCTATTAAACCCTCCTGCCATCTTGTTGGTGAAGCTTGAGGAGAAAATGAGAGGGTTGACACAATCTTCCAAATGCAGGAGAAAAACAGAGTTGACTATGTATTTAATTCCCTTCACACAGTTGCTAAATTCACTCAAATTCAGAGTATCCTTGGTTCATTTACTTGCAAAAAGAGATTTAATTTGAGCCTACCTCTTTAGATTGGTTGCGATGGCCAATTCCCATGATATCCCTTCTGAACACTTCTCTGCCAATCCTGTAGACAAACTCTCTGTATCCTGTAGATTATATCCTGTAGGAATTATTGTGCCTACTCCTCTAGGAATTCCTGTGCAGTGAACGATGGATCTTTGCTTCCGGTGGGTGGCCTGGGTTATGAGAGTGACTTGAGTGAGGGAGTTTCGAGGAGGTGAAATGCATGAATGCATGGGAATGATGTTTTATTTCCTCTTATGGTGATTGGGGGTGAGGTGGTGTGCTAGCAACAAAGGCACATTGCCATTTTTGGATCGTTGGTCCCCACTACCACCTCATAATTTCCCACTCCTCGTAATCATCTCCCACCTTGTAGATCCATAGTTTAACCGCTTTTTGTCCTACTCCTTCTCTATCTTTGATTTGACTGCAGCCACGTGTGAGAGGACACCCGGTTGTGCATGTGTTGACCAAATGAAGGTGGCCAAGTTAACTGACCACCTTTTCAGTTATAAACCAACTATCTTGTAACCCTTAAAATTTCTTACTACATGATGCATATGAGAGAGTGAGGCGGGATACTTACCTGTGGTCTCAATGCTACGCTGCAGTTTATCAAAGACCAGAGGTGTTGCTGGATGAATTTGCTGCATGCCATTCATCTTCCTCCACTTGTTGTCTGCTAATGGTTTCTTTGTTTTTGTAGGTATCTGTGGTTGAATATCTGATGTTGCTGCTTTAGAACTCTTGGATCATCTTGGTGAATAATTGTTGCTGGTGTGATTGGCATTCTGTGGGATAGGTTGCTATAGCAAATCCTACAAGATTTCCTACAGGACTTCCTACAGGATGTCCTGTAGTTGCTTCTCCCTCAGAATTCTTTAACCATTTTTCTTGTTGGGGCTATGAGGATGGTCACATGGATGGAAAGAAGGAGTGGAAGAGTGGACAGAAAAGGATACTCAGGTAATGCTCTTTAATCCTCGTTGTTTCCTCTCTTTTTTCTTTTTTGAAGACTAGAAGAAATTGTCGAAATTGATCCCCTTCTTTTTAATGGTGAGCGTAGGGATGATGGTGGTGGACGAGGTGAGGTGTTAGATCATGAATAGGGTGAATTTTAGGGACCTAACAAGTCCATCATATGCCTTCGGATTGCTTCCTATAGGATTTCTAGGTCACTGTAATTCCTATAGGATCATCCTATAGGTTTTCAGGGGATCTTGTAGAAAACACAGTATTTGCATAAATCAAAGCAATGGAGTGGAAAAATGACAAAAATTATGGAGGAATGCATGGTAAGGAGTGAAGAAAATGAATATGTGAGAGGCAGGGGTCTCCTTGGGATCCTCTTTTGCTCCTTGACTGTCCTTCTCGCCCATCTGCAAATGGAAATTTCATGATATATCTATATATATATATATATATATATATGATTTATTTTTTGTGAAAAAACAACTAGGTTTCCTCAGAGAGGTTTTCACCCTAGTTGTTTTCCCTGGGCGCCTCAAGAAAGGTTTTCACCTAGGGATATTCTTATTCTCTTTTTCTTTTTGTTCTTTTTTCTCTTTCTTTTTTTTCATCACTGGGCCGCCTCAAGAGGTTTTCAACCCAAAGATGGGACTCAGGTGCCTCATGGAGGTTTTCACCTAAGTCCTTATTCTTTTTTATTTTTTTCTCAGTGATTTGATGAGGGAGGAGCTGGAACTTGCTCCACCATCATCACTATTTTATTTTCAAGGTTTTCTTTGGGCCAAATTCTTTGGTTTTTACATCGTGTGGGTTGGAATCGGTCAAGCGTAAGTCAATTGGATGATTGTTCTGGGTTTCCTTTACTGCTTCTTCTAAAGGTAATGAACTAAGAGTTAGACTTTGGAGCAGGTGTTCAATCAAGTCATCCTCATCTTGTTGTCCTCCTCCCATGGTTTCTTCCAAAGCATAAATTTGGGCGGAATAAACCTCATCTTCTTCCTCCTCCAACCATAAAGGTAAATCATGCTCTAGAGAAGGTTGAGCATGAGGGTATAGGACTAACTACTTGGACATATGCTCGTTCTTGATGGTCATATTCCCAGCTCTACAGCTAATGTAAGCATCAACTATGGCCAACCATGGCCTGCCAAGGATGAGAGGATAACCAGTAAGCTTACCCTTAGGCCAGAGAACTAGGAAATCTACAGGGTACTCCCAGGAGTCAATGGAGACCACCACATCCTCCACAATTCCCTTAGGGGTTACTGTGGAATGGTCTGTAAGTTTTAGAACTATTGTGGTATTCCTTAATGACCCTTGGAGGTTGAGCTTGAGCATGGTGTCCTTGGTCATCACAGTAATGGCAGCCCCAAGATCGATCTGAGTGTGTGGGAAAATGGTGCCATTGATGTGCACATCTATTATAGAGTTTCCAGGGTCCAAATATTTTGGACATATTACCTACCCCAGCATTAAGTCAAGTAGCTTTCCAATGACATTAATGGTAAGGGCATCCCTTTTTCACTTCCCTGGATGCTTGAAGCATTTCTCCTTAATCAACTTATTGTAAATGGGAACATCTTTTATTTCCTGGAGAAGGGGGATATCTACACAGATTTTTCAATTCTCCTAGAAGTTTAGTCTCTTTTGGAGTAGGCTAGAGTGGTTGGGCTAATCTCTCAGGAAAGGGTGGATTTACTTTAAGGTTGCTTTCCTCTCTTTATTTCTCAACCTCCCTAGGTGGAAGGGGAGGTTGGTTATCCGAGAGAATTCTCCCAGATCTTGGGTTAATCTCCTGGATTTTCACAGCATAAGCTGGATATGATGTCTCTCCATTGTATACTTGTTAAGCCTGCTTATTGTTTGGGTTCATATTTGGCTAGGCAGGCATTTGGGGTTGCTTGGGTGGAGCAGAGTGTAGGAGTTTTGGTTGGGAAGGTGGTGGAGGAAACAGAGCTGGAGAATTGTTGTATTGGGGCCTCCACCCTTGGAGTGGTGTATTCTGTTGAGGTTGTGGTGGATTGTAAGGTTTAAATGACTGGTTGGATGGCTAGGAATGATATTGAGATGCATAGGACCAAGGAGGGGGTGTAGACTAGGAAGGATGAGCAGGGGGTCCCTAAGAACGTATAGTTGTGGTTTGGTTGGGGTTGTAATATGCACGAGATGACCCTTGCATGCCTGGTATGGTCTAGGCCCAGGAGGTCTCCTTTGGTTAATGTAGAAAAGTTGCTCAGTGACCCCTTCATCTCCTTGATATACAACTTTGAGTCTGGTTAAAGAAGAACACTTGTCTGTGGAGTGGTTTTCCTCACAGACCGAGCAAATTTCAATAGAGTTCAACGAACATTCATTCCTTGGATGCCTCCTGGTGCATCTAGGACAGAAGATGGCCAAGGCTCTCTCTGCTTCCTCCTGCTTCCTTTTAATGTTCATGGTGTCCAGTTGTAAGGCAAGGGTTTGTAACATATCACTTTTGAAATCTTCCATCATATTTCCAATTTCACCCTTGATGGATGAGTTGGAAGATGATGTACTAGCCATAGGTTGACTACCCCTACCCTTTTTTGTAGCCACCCTAGAATGGTTTCTAAAGACAGTCTTGATATCCTCATAAGGTAATTGGTAGATATCTTCTCCTGCTAAAAAATGTAATTTATCTAGAAGATCATCTCTTACTCCCCTATGCAGGACTAGCTTTAGTGACTCAGAGTCAAGTGTGCACCTGACCCTTTTGTAACTCAGCTGGAATATTTCTTCTTAGTCTTCTAAGGATCCATCATGGCCTATGGTCATCCTGAAAATTTCTTCTTTAGTATCCTTTGACCGATAGTAGTCCCGATATTTTTTGTTAAAGGCATGCTGCATCTGAGCCCAAGTTGTGATGCTATCTCCAAGTAAGCTCATGAACCAGCGCAATGCTTCATCCTTGAGGGTAGATGGAAATAGTTTTAACTTTTGCTCATCATCTGTATAGTCATAGGTTCAGCATATAACAACAAACTCAAATAGGAAAGTGTCAAGGTCCTCTGTGGTCAGGCCATGGAAATGAGGTAGGGCAGAGGGGATTATATTTTTCATCTTAGTGTCCCCATTGGTTTCCCTGATGGGGAAGGCACCCTCAACTCTCTCTCTCTCTATTCCCTCTGTCATTTCAGTTTTCAGCCATTGGTTTAGTAGGAATGGGTTCCTCTTCTTCTTCTTCCCCTGTAGGTTCTTCAAATATGTTAGGTTGATCTGCTGAGGGTTCCTCCAGTTCACAGCCACTGAAGAAGAGAGAAGACTGGCTGTTGGAGGCAGTGGGGGTATTTGGAAAATTTTTCCCTAAGTTGTCCTTATTCCTATGAGGCATGAAAGGAAATATTTTTGGGTTGGTTTTGTATTCTTTTTTAGAACCTGAAAAGTACTTATAGAAATGAAATTGTTGATTGAATGAAAATTACTGACATAATGGAAAATCTACTTGCTGAATTTAAATCCTACTTGGAGAATGGAAAGGAAAGCAGATAATGAAAAATGAAACAAAGGAAACAACAAGATTACTTTTGCAGAAATAATTTAATGGCAGAATATTGAAGACAAGAAATAGAAGAAAAGAAAGCAGTAATCACATTCTCCTCAGACAACTCCCCGAAAACGGCGCCAAAAAGTGATGAGCGCCAGTATTGCAGCAAGGATGCTACAACTCCTGGGCTACCAGCTTTACTTATCAACCCGGGGTTTGTACAAACTTGGAGGTGATAGTGATGTATGCACAAGTAAAAGTGATGGTTCCCCCTCTTGTCACTATTCAACTGGTGAGAGACCACTGGGATTCCAAGACAAAATTCTATAGAGTTAGAAGAAGCTTGATTCTTTAATGGAAGAAGGGAAAATCTACTCTAAAGGAATTACTCTACTGCAGTAATGGAAAAGGCCAACATGTAATGCTAAACCACACCATACCTTAATTAACCATTTAAGAAGATATGCTAAGCATAATTTCTAAATAAAAAACAAACAAATTCTACTATCTAAGTTGCAGAAGTAAAAAACATCAAACCATACTAATGTGCAAGCAAAGAAACTAAACTAAATATGTTTTCACTTTTTTGGTTTTTTTAGGTAAAATCAAGTATGCCAACTAATTGTTCTTGCGGATGTGACAAGTGGATGGAAGGTGTTTGAGGATGGCTAGAAGGTTGATGAAGTGGTTGGATGGTGTGGATGGGTCCTAGGAGGCTTTTTGTGACTTCCTAGAGGTTTCCCATCAATTCGGCCTCAAAACAGGCCGTTTCAGGAAAACCTACAGGATGTACTAGAAACCTATAGGATGATCCTGTAGGAATTACAGGAAACCTATAGGATATAGCTGAGAGCTAATTTTGAGGTTTTGGAGGTGTTGGGAAGCTTTTGAAAGGTGTGTGATGGGTAGAATGGAGTGTTAGAAGGTCTAGGAGCACTCAGGAGTTAATATCCAAGATGAGATGGCTAGATTCACTCAATGTATCTAGGGGAATTTTAATAAAAAATGATGAAAAACTAGTGAGGGTGATGGTCAAAGAAGGGATGGCTAAGGTGGATGGAGTGGAAGGTGGTTGTTGGTTATGAATTCGTGGTCTTCTCCTAAAGTACCTGCTCTTCTTAAAACATGTGTGTCCTCTCAGAACTATGCAACAAGATACATTTTCATAAACTAGGAAAGCATGAATTAATTGCCTATATTATGCATGAAGAAATTTGTTGAAGGGAATGAAATCATGAGTCAGATCTTATTGTAGAAATGGAGATGAAAAAAGATGACAATGAAATCTGCCTTGCAACATTAACCAAATACTGAATCAAAGAAAACAAACTCCAAAGCTCATACAAGAACTAGAAATCTGTGTTTTTGGGGCTGCTGAAGGGTCCTTTCCTCAAGTCATGGTCCAAAAGGGAGGAAGTGAGGCCGAGACACCTTCTGAAAACCTTGTGGTGATCCTTTTTCTCCTTGCTAACCTGCTCCTTGAAAGAAGGCACAAATGGAAGAAAACTATCACATAACCAATCTAATCTACACTGTTGTAATGGAAATTCATATTCTACTAAGAAAATAAACAATTAAGCTATGAATCTACATTAGAATACATGTACAATAAAGAGGAGCATTGGCTGCTAGGGTTGGGCCTAACCCAAGAGCTTCAGCCCTCTGAGTTAACTCAGTGTTGGCTCAAAACAAAACTCATTCTTATTACCAAAACAATAAATTACATCAAAAAACTGTCACAAGTCTTGCAGTTCAAAAATAGAGTAGAGCTTTACAATAAAAATCTGAATCCTACTGAAGTCCTAGGCCTCTCTACTTATACATCTGAAGTCTCCAATGACTTCCTTAAAATTAGGGAGGCTCGACTCCCGAACTCAAGACAAACTGATGCTTTGTCTTTCACTTGCTCGGTTGCCTTCTAGTCCTCATGATTTGGCTATTTGCACTCCAAGTTGATGGAGGAATATTCAAATGGAGGGTTAGTAAATGAGGAGGATTTACCTCCTATAATCCCTCTCCTTTATCCCATTCGATTTTTGACCTTGGTCTTCACCAAAATTCCTTGCTTTTATCCTTTAATCCTACATTAAATGCACATTAGACCACAAAGAAAAGTATCCAACTCTAACTCATCTCATAAACAAAATATAATCAAAAGTATGCAATAATTTATGAGAATAGTTGGCTTTACTAAGCTAGGAGGTGAATTAAGGCCCATATAATTACCCAATGATGAGGCTTATCAAGGAGCTCAATTGTACTGGTACAAAAGAAGGATGGGACCTGGAGACTCTATATTGTCTATCGGGCACTGAATAACATCATTGTCTGGAATAGGTACCCAATCCCACGAATTGATGACCTTCTGGACAAGCTCAAGGGGGTGAAATATTTCAGCAATATTGAGTTGAAGTCAGGTTATCACTAGGTACCTATTGAACCCTCTGATGTGTGGAATACTGCCTTCAAATCCAAGGAGGGTATTTTCGAATGGTTGGTCATGTCATTTGAATTAACGAATGCCCCTGCAACCTTCATGAGATTGATGGACGACATCTTGAGACCCTTCACCAATTCATTTGTGGTGGCGTATATAGATTACATCTTGATCTTCAGCCAGAGTTAGGAAGATAACCTCCACCATATTTGACAGGTCCTTCAAACCCTACGATAGCACAAGATGTGTTCTAACTTGGAGAAATGAACTTTTGCCCTAACCTAAGTTCAATATTTGGGGTACATCATTGATGAGAAGGGTGTACATGTGGACCCAACCAAGATAAAAGTCATTCGGAATTGGCTCGCCCCAACCACTCTAACAGAGCTCCACAGTTTTTTGGGAATTTCCAATTTCTACCGCAGGTTCATGTTGGGGTTCTCTCATATCACTTGGCCTTTAAGTCAAGTGACCAAGGGCGGAGCGAAAGACAAAAAAATTTGGTCTGAAACCCAACAACAAGTGTTCTCTGAGTTGAAGCATCACCTCTTCTTCGCACTAGTGCTCACATTACCAGACCTATAATAACCATTTGAGATTGAGATAGATGCCTCCAACTATGATTTTGGTGCGGTCCTTACTCAGCATGGGCATCCAGTGGCTTACCACGGTGAGACACTTTCAGACACAGTCTAAAAGCATCCCACTTACAACAAAGAAATGTATTCCATTTTGTGAATGGAAGCATTACATTCTAGGGAAGGAAAAAGTCATCCACATAGACCACCAACCCCTGCAGTTCTGTTGATGCCTCGAAAATCATTGCATCAAGATTGGGGAAAACCACCCGGTCTGGACCTTAAAAGTAGCTCCTTTTCCATTTGGTGTGGTGGCTACAACTAGATATAATGGGACCAGTTTTCCAATGACTTATAAATGGGATGGATAAGTGATTGATTATCTAATATCTAGTGGTAATGATGGATGATTTATTCTAATATGCAATAATATAAACAACTAATCTATCCGGGGAAGTATTTCTTTTAGTGCAACTTTTGATAGTTCTTATTGGCAAGTAGGCATATAGATGACTCTACTTATAAAAAAGAATATTCATTCAAATGATAATTACTTTGTTCAAATATTTGAACAAAGTAATAATTAAAACATTATTACACTATTCTTTATATATTATTGATACACATACATATGAAAAATAACAATTCTTTAAACACTCAATAGTGATAAATAAAAGAATTGTTGTAAAAGCATATATATACATCAATAATAGCAAAAAAAGTGAATAAATGTTGATTCACATAAAAGCATAAAACAAGAACATAGATAATAGTACCATATGTATTTGAATTTCCTCCGATATGAATTGCATTCAAATCCCGCCTTCTAACTTGGAAACACTTTCATAAGAAGCAATAGTGCATATCACATAAAAGTATTCTTCATCAAAACTTAGAATTCGGGTCCAGTTTTCATAAAAAAAATATATATCGGAAGCACAATAGTGCAACTTCCAATCTAAGTCTTAATACAAAAATTTGAGGACCCTTTCTAAAAACATGAAAGGGTCTATAAATACTATCTAAACTAACAAACTATGAAATAAAAATGCTATGTGCTGGTATTAACCAAATCACAGAAATTGTGATAATCTCCTCAAAATAGGTATGTTGTAGTCGGTTAGAGTGCTAAGCTGTTTTGGTTGACTATCTTGTGTCCTGAGCTGGAAAATGGCAAGCATTGGTTGCAACTCTGGTGGGTGACTCATTCACGAATGTAGCTGAGCAATGTATGTGGCATCTGTAATTTCGGGAATCATACAACCCATTACATCAGTGAGGCATTTCATCACTGTTTTTTGACTGTGAGGTTTAACAAGGAAGAACCAAAAGGTATCCCATGTTAAAGTTTGAATGCCTATGATTAATCTTTCCCTTTTCTCCAGTTCCTGCTTCCATGTTTGTTCCAATGCTTTCACTGATGGAAGTTTCCCTGGAGAACGTTCTGTAATTAAATTTGACAAATAAAGAGTGTTATTAATCAGTTCAATCAGATTACTAGTTGCCAATTTGCATCTTGACGTTGCCCTTTTTGCTTTCATTAGTTGAGATTGCCATTCAAGGAATAGGATTTCCTTATGCGATTCGAGAATCTGGGGTAGATTTGCAGCTTTTCCTTCTTTGGTTTCTTGCCAAGGCAAAAACTCTGTTAGTATTTCTTTTGCTTGCTCCAATTTCTGTCTTGCATCAACTGATTTATCAATCATAGATGAGTAAATTTCATATAAGGGAAGAATGAGAGAGATACTGTGACATAATAGGCTCAATTTATTAGACAATGTTTTGGTAATTTGGGGAGCCTCCGATTTGAATTCTCCGACTTGAGGATATCCTATGTATCTCTATTTGCAGTGACAGTTGAGCGATTTTCTCTTCTTTTGATTGGCTCAACTATTCATTTAATGATTTCAGCTTTCTCAATGCCTAAAATAGCTCTTGTTGCTTCTGAATTGCATTTTGATCAATTCTTTTTTTTTCTTTGAGAAATTTCTTATTTAATTGATCATTTGACTGCCTCTGAGCTGCTAACTACTATTCTAACTGCTCCATCCTTTGATGCTTCTCCTGTACCTGTGTCTCTAACAAAATGATTGCCTGATCCTTTTCTTTAAGTAAATTGCTTACTTCTGATGCTTTGTCCATAGTAGCTGTTGTGTATGCTCCAGCATACTGAGAGAGTTTTGTGAGATCTTCAGAAGGGTTGACTTCTTCTCTCCATACCACATCTGTTATCTCAATTTGTGAAGGTAAAAGAGAATATTGATCAAGTTTTCTCATTTTCCTTTGCCTCTTGATTACAGCCATATTCTTAAGGCTATAGAAGACATCCAAGGGTGGTATTTCTTCTACATGTAGAATAATTTCATCAGAAGGATTCTTGGGGATTATCTCTACATCCTTTTGAGTCATGGGTGGGCCACTAGTTCCTTCAGTCAGAATTGTATTAGTTTTTGTCCTTTGACCAGTTGTCACCTTAGGAGTTCTGAATCCTTGTTGACTTTCAGTATTGCTGATGATTGAATCAAATTGCTGCCATTCTTTGAGTAGCTTGGGATCAACATAATCACTCGTACCCATGAGTTTACTACTCTTTTCTTACTCCTGCTCATGTTCTGGTAATTTTTCTTTTTCAAGAACCTTTCCACTGTAGGAGTTTTGTCGGCAACTTTCTGTTTTGTTTGGATTGATGGTTGAATTGTAGGGGTTGTGGCTAATAGGTCTAAAGGCAGAGTTTGCAACCTCTAATCTCTGAGCCTATTAAATGTTTCTAGCCCTTCTTCTTCATATTTGATCCTAGCCAATGCTTTAACTTGAAAGAATGTTTCGGCTGAAGCAAATAAATCATCAAAAACATCTGCTTCATGATCAAACTTAGCAAGTTTAGCTTGTTCAAGAACATTATAGGCAACCTTATTTGGATCATATTGCATGTTAGGAATAGTGGCAAGATTCAACATCTGCATCTTTTCTGCTTCTTTCTCTACATGCTTGTAGTCATGTAAACTGAAAATGCCGCATCGTAAAGGGAATATAGGCCATACCTGTTTTTTAGAATTTCTAAGGTTTTTTGATGTCCCTTCAAAAGTTATTTGATATGCCAATTCTCGTGCTAACAATTTATCTAGCACATACAGGGGGAGGACATGGGGTTTAGTAAGGCTTCCAAAAAGCCTTATATAGGTAAAATTTTCCTCCCCGAACCAGCTGCCTACTGCTGTTAGGTGAATTTGTGCTTCCTGGGATATTCTGGGGGCAGGCTTATTGAAAATAGAATAATATGTAGGTAGAACAAAGCCATTGCAAATTCTGTACAGGTGGTTTTTGTAGTGAGCTTTCCATAATTGCTGATGATAAATATGAATAAGGTTTGGATATTGGGCATTCCATTTCCATCCGAGTATCGAGTATTCAGAATTAAAACAAATAGTATCCATAATATATGCACTCTAGTAAAAGGGGGGAATGGTCCGAGAAGTTGTATGTGCCTTTGATCTGTATTCCAAAATTGGTGTGGCTAGTCTATCAAAAAAAATATTTTCCCAATCCATAACATAACCATTAATTGCTGCTTCCATTAGTGGGACCACATCTATAGTGAATTTAGCTGAATCATGTTGTCCCCATAATCTACATATCATAGCTCCAGCATAGCAGTAAGGAGAAGCTAATGAGTCGATAGAGTACTTACTCGATGTCTCGTGTTTGTGCTTCTCCGGGAAATGCCTCCATGTTATGAAACCAGCTCAAAAAAAGATAGAAAAGAGAGATCCACGCCTTAGAATTCAGCCTCTTCGAGGGGGAAACCTCCTTTACATTACATAAATGAACAATTCTTGGATGCTACAAATGAAAATACCTCCTTTCTATATATAGGAGTCTAAGTGGTCCCAATACAATCAAAGCCTACATAACAATAATATTGTAGGGCACAACAATAACAATAGTGGGCTTCTATGTGGCACAATAGTAACAATATGGGCACTACATGGGTACATCAATATAAATAAGGGGTATAACTACAATAGTAATGGGGTAATCACTAGTATTATAGGGACCCAACATGCCCCTCTCCTTCAAAAAAGTGTTGTCCTCAACGCTTGAGTAGTTCAGGATACTTCTGCATAAAATTCTCGTCCTCCCATGTGGAATCTTCAGCGGATAAGTTCTTCCACCTGATAAGGTACTCTGAAATTGATCGATTTCGTAGCTGTCGAGTTCTTGTTTCTATAACTGCTTCTGGTTCCAATATAATTTTTCCTTCTTCGTCAAGTTCTGGAAATATTGTTTGAACTGGGAGCTTGTCGCCTATAACCTTCTTTAAGCATGAAACATGGAAAACTGGGTGCAATCGAGAAGCTGCAGGAAGCTCCAATTTGTATGCCATAGTACCAATCTTTTGCAACACCTTGTACAGACCATAATACTTTGGTGATAATTTATTATCCTTCTTAGCTTGCTTGAGGGACATTTGCTTATATGGTTGTAGCCGTAGGAATACCCAATCACCTACATCAAAACTTCTTTCACTGCGATGCTGATCTGCCTGTTGTTTCATTCTATTCTGTGCCAACACAAGGTTATCCTTTAAGAGTTGGAGGACTTGTTGTTGATGTTCGATGTGATGTTCCACTGCCTGAACCTTAGAATTTTCTCTTAAATATGATGTGATGGATGGTGGTTGATACCCATAAAGTGCCATAAATGGGGTCATTTTTGTTGCTGTATGAAAGGAAGTGTTATACCACCATTCAGCCAGAGGCAACCATTTGACCCATTGTGTCTGTTTATCAGATACAAAGCAACGAAGGTATCCTTCCAAACATTTGTTTACTATCTCAGTTTGCCCATCAGATTGAGGATGATAAGATGAGCTATGAGCTAACTGAGTACCAAGACAAGAAAATAATTCTGTCCAAAAATTTCCAGTGAAAATGGGATCTCTGTCACTTACAATAATCTTTGGGTTTCCATGTAGCTTTTGAATTGTTTCCATAAATGCAGTAGAAACTGTACTGGCTTTAAATGGATGTGATAATGCACAAAAGTGTGCATACTTGGTAAGTCTGTCAACTACCACCATGATGACACTCTTTCCCTCAGACTTGGGTAAACCTGTGATAAAATCCATTGATACCTCCTCCCAACGTTGGCTTGGAATGGGTAAAGGTTGTAATAGACCCGGTGTCTTAATTGTTTCAACTTTATTTTGCTGGCAAACCAAACATTCTGCCACAAACTTATGAATATCTGATTTAAGGCCATCCCAAAAAAATTCCTTCTTCACCCTGTGGTAAGTTTTTAAAAATCCTGAGTGCCCTCCTAAGGGAGAAGTGTGCAATTCCATAAGAATCTTTTGTTTTAGCTGGGAATTCTTACAGAGGTATAAGCGATCTTTGTACCATAACGAATCATTTTTCCAGCTAAATGTATCAGACGTACTGGAATCTTGTTGTAGCTTTCGAATAAGTGCCCATACTTCTTCGTCATTCTTCCATTCCTCCCTTGCTTCATTTATCCAATCTGGTTGGATGATAGAAATAGCGCACAACAATGCTTCCACATCCTCATCCTTCCTTGAGAGTGCATCTGCCACCACATTTTGCTTCCCCTTTTTGTAGATGATTTCAAAGTCATAACCCAACATCTTTGTGACCCACTTTTGTTGCTCTTCAGAGGATAATCTTTGTTCTAAAAAGTATTTAAGGCTATCATGATCTGTTTTTACCTTGAAGTGTCTTCCCATTAGGTAGGGTCGCCATTTCTTAAGTGCATGGAGTATTGCCAACATTTCCTTCTCATAAATAGCTTTTCTTAGAAACTTTCCCTTGATTGGACGACTTTCAAAGGCAATGGGTCTTTCATCTTGCATTAGAACAACACCAATTCCATTTCCTGAAGCATCACATTCCACAATAAAGGTTTTTGTGAAGTCCGGTGTAGCTAAGACCGGTGCTTGGCACATTGCCTCTTTAAGATGTTCAAAGGCCTTTGTTGCTTCCGGAGTCCATGAAAATGCATCTTTCTTCAATAATGTCGTTAGAGGTGCTGCTATTCTCCCATAATTCTTAACAAACTTGCGATAATACCCTGTCAACCCAAGAAATCCGCGCAAATGCTTTATGGATGTGGGGATTTTCCATTCCTTAATGGCTTTAATTTTGGTAGGGTCTACCTTAACTCCTTCATGAGATACAATATGACCCAAATATTCCACCTCCTGGACTCCAAAGAAACATTTGGATCTTTTGGCATATAATTGTTTCTCTTCCAATAGTTGTAGCACCCTGTCAACATGTTCAACATGATCCTTCCAAGACTTGCTGTAGATAAGTATATCATCAAAAAATACTAACACAAATTTTCTAAGGAATGGTTTGAAAATTGAATTCATCAAACCTTGAAATGTTGAAGGTGCATTGGTAAGGCCAAAAGGCATGACCAAAAATTCATAATGACCCTCATGAGTTCTAAATGTCGTTTTCGGAATGTCTTCAATCTTCATTCTGATTTGATGATATCCTGAACGAAGATCCAACTTGGTGAAGTAAATTGATCCATGCAATTCATCCAGTAATTCATCAATGACAGGAATGGGGAACTTATCTTTAATAGTGAGCTTGTTGAGCTCCCTATAATCCGGACACATGCGCCATGATCCATCCTTCTTGTGCACCAATACTACTGGAGCAGAGAAAGAACTTTGACTCGGTTGAATTATACCAGCCTCTAGCATTTCTGCAACCATACGTTCAATTTCATTTTTTTGGACATAGGGATATCTGTACGGCCTGATGTTTGGAGGAACACTTCCTGGAATCAGATGAATAGCATGATCATGATCACGCATAGGTGGGAGACCTTTGGGAGTCTCAAATACCTTGGAATGATTGTCCAGGACTTTTTGGAGATCTGGAGAAATAGATGATTCTAATGTGGAAACATCTAGCGAACATAATTGTGCAATTACACCCCTTTGCTCCTTTTTTAGAAGCTTTGTCATACCATTAGAGCTGATTATCTTTCCTGGTTTCCCTGCAATACCCCTTAATTCAACTTCCTTTCCTTCCACAGAAAATTTCATGAAAAGTTCTTGAAAATTAAAAGCTATTGTACCCAAGGATTGTAGCCATTGGACTCCTAGTACAACATCAGCACCTCCCATTGGAATGGAAAGCATTGGGCTAGTCAATACATATTCTCCCATGGATAGCTTGATATTATGGCACTTTCCAGAGCAATTTATTGTTCCTCCATTTGCAATCATCACTTGACACTCTGGTGCTGGATATAGGAAGCAATTCAATTCTTTTGCTACCCTACAATGAATAAAATTGTGGGTGCTTCCTGAATCAATCAACACTATCACCTTTTTCTTCTTGATTTGTCCTTCTATCTTGATGGTTTGAGGAGTGGTAATTCCCGCCAATGCATTACAAGATATGGTCGGATTTATTTGTTCTTCATATAGGCTTTGTTCCTGGAATATATCCTCTTCTTTTGACCTTTCTTGCTCCTTTTCTTCTTCCTCTTCACAATCTATGTAGAATAATTTCTTCTCAGCACACTTATGACCTTTTGTGTATTTGCTATCACAATTGTAACAAAGCCCTTTTGCTCTTTTTTCTTCCAATTGTTGTGGTGTCAACCTTGTAGGTTGTGGAAGACTATGGGCAACAACACTTCCATCTTTATAGTTGTGAATGGTATGCTTCCTAGTTGCCATAATTTTGCTTTCCATTTTTCTTGCTAACCTGAATGCCTTCTCTAATGAATCAGGTTCCCAAAGGCGCACATCATGTTGGATATTATCCTTTAAAGATCCTATGAACACATCAATCCTATGCTCCTCTGGAATATCTTTTATCCTTATGTTCAATTTTTGGAACTCCTCAATGTGCTCCATTATTGAACCCTTTTGTTTGAGATTCATCAATTGGCTAAAAAAAGTGTTGCTTTTTGTATCCTCATAATGTGCTATCAATTCTTCCATAAAAATTGCCCAAGTGATAAATTGTTTACGAGAACAAAGCCATTGATACCATACAAACTGATTTGGTTCCAAATATAAAGTTGCCATACGTACCTTTTGTGTGTTTTGCACATTATTGAGATCGAAGAATTGCTCCATCTGTAATATCCATGTGGCGGGATCCTTGCCATCAAACTTCCTCATATCGAATTTTGGAACATGGTGAGTCTTCGATCCAACATTAGATTCTATGGAATCATGATTAATATTTCTTTTGTTCTCATCATGAGTTTCCTTTGGTACTCTTTCACCCTTAGTGACTATTTCTTGTAGCAACTTATCCATCTTATCATCCATGCCATCAATTTTAGCTTCCATGCCATCAATCTTAGCTTCTACACATTTCTTTAAACCATCCATCTTAGCTTCTACATCTTTCCTTAAACCATCCATTTTAGATTCTGTTGCTTTTTGTGCAAGTGACATCTCGTTGCACTTGTTCTTGTAATTTTGATATATCATATAGCATTTCTTCTTCTTCTTCATGAGTCATGCTAGAGCTTTCAGGCTCCTTACTAGGTGTTTGCATTTTCTTTCCTCGTGGCATCAGTTACCGATAATAATTCTCTAATATTCCCTTTGAATACCTTCAAAATAATTTTTCAAACCAAGCTTAAGCAAAAATTAAAGAAAATCTACACACCTTTTTTCACTTTGTAGGAGCTCGATATTGCCTCCGATGTATCTTTGTACTTTCTGATTATCTAGTTCTGAATTTGTGATCTGTAGTAGCCTTCTATGTCCTCTTTCCAATGCCACAAGTCTGACCCAAATTGGATTCTCCAAGGAAGAGTTATGCAAAATCTCCCACAGTTACTTGATTATAGACTAGTTCAGTAGATCGAACTTGGACGACGTTCCACGTGTCACTGTTTCAACCTTTGACTCTGAAAAATATATAAAAGAAAACTACAGTCCGTCCTCTTTCTGTACCTTCTTACGAAATTTCAATCCGATGCTCAGAAAGAAAGTTATGACGATTTTCCCTAGGTCACCTGTTTTGAGTGTAATTCAAGAGTCTCCAAAAAGACCAATTTCCTCAGATCATATCTCCGCAAATGTCACGCGAAAAACTCTGAAATTCGGACCCAAGGTTCAGCGCGATTTCTTCTCAAATGGGTTTTTTTTGCGACTTCTGAAACGTCACAGAAAAAAAGTTATAGCGAAAATGTCACGATGACCTGTTTGGAGCAGCGAAACCCTAGAATCCAAAGCTCTAATACCAAATGTTATGAAACCAGCTCAAAAAAAGATAGAAAAGAGAGATCCACGCCTTAGAATTCAGCCTCTTCGAGGGGGCAACCTCCTTTACATTACATAAATGAACAATTCTTGGATGCTACAAATGAAAATACCTCCTTTCTATATATAGGAGTCTAAGTGGTCCCAATACAATCAAAGCCTACATAACAATAATATTGTAGGGCACAACAATAACAATAGTGGCCTTCTATGTGGCACAATAGTAACAATATGGGCACTACATGGGTACATCAATATAAATAAGGGGTATAACTACAATAGTAATGGGGTAATCACTAGTATTATAGGGACCCAACACTCCATTGTTTGATCGGGTCTGACTCTAAGTCATTTCTTTTGCAAATGATTCTAGGAAAGCTTTGTTGTAGAGTTTTTCGGGCTCTAGTATATGGTACATTTGCCTGAGATATTCAATCTTGAATGAGCGAAATATCCTCCCTTTAGTTGTGCAAAATGTTCTGTCTAAAGTAGGGATTTTCTCCACTACCCATCTTACCACATCAGTATACGGAAAAAATTTGGCTCACACTGTTATCTGTGAAGATAAGAACAAGCCAATTCCTTGAGAGTTCCTTCTAACTTATTGGTTGAATCGGCAGTGGCTTCCTCTGATAATTCCTCAGGCTCCTTTGCTTCTATCAGATTATAGATTCTTTCCCAGCTAGTATTTCCCAAACCAAGGCATGTCGTATCTGAGATTAATCCTTTCTTGCTCTATTCTGGTTGTTTAGCCACATGAGTTACTGTGGATGTCTTTGATTTCTTCCCCATTTTCTCTGGATTTTTGAATTCGGAGAGACTCTGCATAAACAGTTGCAAACCGTAACATAGAAATACTACTGCCACAAGCCAATATGATAATGAATAGAATTGCAATGGTTGACATATGATAAACGAAATAAAGTTAAGAATTACCACGAATGAAATCTTTTAAAGGATATATCCTTAACTATAATATTAAATGGCCATTCGAACCGCGAATCGTGATGAACTAATATCATAAATACCCATCTCGTAAATCATATACCGAATGATTATTTCAAGTGTGCTTTAGATTTGATTAATTGGTGATTGGCGATAAATCGCAAATCGTAATCGGGAGTGTTAAAGGGGAAGGCTTTAGCGCTTATAATGGATATCTTCGATTGCCGAAAGATAATATCAATATAATGGAGCGGGGTATTTATGCATGCAAACTATTTTTCAACGTACATTTACCTTTTGAAATGCACGCCCAATTAATTGATCGCAGTCGAGGCTTGGCTTAAGCTTTCATTCTTTTGTCATATGACTCCGCCGATTGCCGATTTGCAATTTACTTTATTGCATCGAGAGATTTAATGAGGCTTTCACTTATGGCCCTTTATCAATGAATATCTCTGATTACCGATAGCGATATTGGATCAGAAGATATGATAAGCCATTATATGTGTTCCTTCGGCATTTGATTTCCCCGATTTCCGATTGCAATTTCCTTTTCGGATTGGAGAATTGGATGGGGATTGTTTTGTGTGTGTCCCTTTTGTCATTGCGATATGCCATCTCCGATCGCTTTATCACAATGTAGAATTGTTTTATAATTTTTAAAGGAACACTTTGCTTTTTATCAAAAAGATTTATACAATGATTTATTTATATCGGGCCTTTCAATAAAGATTTTCCTTATTATGGGGTTAATACCGTTTTTTATTTGTGGACACACAAATCTTAACTAAGTTGATTTAAAAAGGGACTCATTTATTATTAAAAAAGTTAAATATTTTTAGAAATGGGGGGTTGTTGTACAACACAACAATTGGCGATTCACTGGGAGAAACAGTTATCTATGAGAAAGTAATATAATACTTTAACTTTCTTAATCTGAAAACCTTAATTGATAGAGAAAATCTAATATAACTAGATAATCATAAATTCTGAATATAATGCTAACTATTTTTGCTATTTCTTTCTCATCTTAAAATTAAATACATTCTAAGTTTTAAGTAAACCTTAATTGGTTGATAATGATAAAACAAAAAACTTTTCCAACTTAGCTTTTATAATGACTCCTTTGTCATAGGTAGAGCCGCTGCTGCCAGCAAACGTCTATAGTCTCGGCAGGGTTACCTTTTAACCATTTGATCATTCATTGTCCCATCCATTTCAGAGTATAATTAAAAAGAATGAGTCCAAAAGATATGTTTCCACATTTTTTGTATTACATGTTCTTTTTTTTTATTTCTTTATTTTGTAAGATAAAAATCCATTGTCCTGGTTTGGTGGCCAGCAGTTGACAATGCCATTCACTTGTTGTAATTTAATTGAACAAGCTAGCTCGTGATGAGACCCTGTGTCTTATAATTATAAGCCATTACCCTGTTTTGGTATGCAGTGTTGGTAATGTCAGTTGAACTATTCCCCTATGATCATGGTAAGCAGGCTTGTAATAATACCTCTTATCTTTTATATCAAATATATTTTAGAATTACATTCTGAGAAGCTATAAACTTTGATGGATGGGATGAACAATTTTCTCCTTAAGGGAACATGGATGATAGTTTTGAGAGTTGAAGATGCTAAGATTGGATCAGTTTTTTGTTTTCTATTGATAACCTTTTTAGGCTTCTAAAACTTTTGAATGATTTACAGTATTTCCAAGTTTGAGAAGATTTCACAAAAATAAAATGAGGTTTTCATAGATTACTTATACCTAATTTCCTAGAATTTTCACTTCCCTTCAAGGCTTTCATTTCTTAAAAATAAATATTAAAACTATTTTCTTTTGAGTAACTTCTTCATTATAGTAAAGACCAATGGAAGGCTATTCACAACTTTATTTCCTAGGATTTCAAATAAACTAATTTATTCACACAAATCCAGCTAAAAATTGAATATTTATAAAGGGAGAAGGGGTTACCTCCTCAATTGAAGAATTTTTCAGAATAAGCCCATTGACAGGAAGAGAATCTCTCTTTCCTGATAGATATTTCAATATGAATGTAGATGGGCCTATCCTCTCGCTGATTTGAAACAGTCTGAGCCACATTTTCTCAAATTTAGTGTGTTTTCCTTTATCCTCGTGCGCTTTGTCCCATTTCAAAACAAGATCACCAACTTGTAAATGTTTTGAGCCGCTTGAAGTTGTATCAAAAGATGACTTAATAATTTGTTGATGCTTTTCATGTGTAATTCAGGATTTCTCCCTTTCTTCTTCTAGTTTCAGAATTTGATTAGGCCTCAATTGAATAGAAGATGCGGGATTTTCTTCAATAAACTGCACTAAGGCTAGTGATGGAAGTACTAAGTTTGATGGTATGACAGCCTCCTTTCCATACACTAGATTAAATGGAGAAGTGCCTATTGAGGCCTTCAGTGTTATACGGTCTGCCCATAGTGCAAAAATCAAAGACTTGTGCCAATTCTTATGATTCTGATCAATAGTTCTCTTAATAATTTTGATAAGATTTTTATTGGTGGACTCTGCTAAACCATTACCCTGAGGGTAGTAGCTTGCAGAATATTTCAATTTGAATCCTCTTTTCATAGCAAATTCAAGTATAGAATTACCAGAAAAATAAGATGCATTATAAAAAATAAGAGCATTTGGGACACCAAACCTGGTAATGATGAACTGGTCTATGAATTCAATGATCGCCTCAGAGTTTGTTGTCTTAAAAGGAATTGTTCTACCCACTTAGTAAAGTAATAAGTAGCTATAAGGATATACCTATGCTGTTTGGATGAAAGTGGAATAATTTCTCCAATGATATCTAATCCCCATTGTTCAAAAGGTTGTTCAATGTTGACTGGTTGCAAAGGAAAAGCTTGCTTCCTTTGCCTTCCACTGGAAGTTTGACATGTTTTTCATTTCCTTACATATTCATGAGTATCTCTAAATAAGGTAGGCCAATAATACCCAACATGAATGATTTTGTGAGCTATTGTATCAGCTCCAAAATGTCCTCCTGGGCATCCATCATGTAATTCTTGCGAGACCTTTTGCGCTTCAGGTTTTTCTAAGCATCTTAACAAAATTGAATCATAATTCCATCTAAACAACACATCATCAACAATCATGAAGTTTCTTTCTTTCAGTCTTATGGCACATTTGTTTTTATAGGAAAGATTAGAAGGAGCATATCCATTTTTCAAATAGAATATCAAATCTGCATATTGGGATTCAGGATTAGTGATACTTATCTCATTGATTTCTTCAATATTGTCCATACCTTCATAATCCTGAATATTAGAAGCTCCTGATAACAACGTGCAAAAACCTTGGCCTTTGACAATCTTTGCTGGTCTAATGTCCAAATCATATTCTTGTAATGCTATAACTTAGTTTGCCCTTTTTTCTCCCAATTCCCTTTGAACTAGTAACTGTCTTACTGTTGAAAAAGGAACTATAACTTTGGTATGAGATTTTAAGAGAAAGGGCCTAAAGTGTTTAATGGCTTTATATACAG
Organism: Pinus tabuliformis; assembly: GCA_031772625.1. Taxonomy (NCBI): domain Eukaryota; kingdom Viridiplantae; phylum Streptophyta; class Pinopsida; order Pinales; family Pinaceae; genus Pinus; species Pinus tabuliformis. Next base: position 398,782,980 of record CM062816.1, read on the forward strand.
CAAAGGCTTGCTTTTCAACTTCGGAGTAATTAATTTCAACACCTTGAAGATTTGAGCTATAAAATGAAATTGGTGCTTCCAAGTTTTAATCATTGATTTGTGTCAACACTACTGCGTAAGATGAATCAGATCTAAGAGTATGTAAAATGAAATGATTTGAAAAATTAGGAGTGCTTAAATCAGGGGCATTTAGGATTGACTATTTGATGGAATAAAATGCCTCTCTTTCTATAGGCCCCCATTTAAACACTGAATTTTTCTTGATCATGGTTTGTAATGGTAAAACAATCTAGAACAAATCTTTTTACAAAGTTAATTTGACCTAAAAATGATTGCATTGGTTTTTTATTATGTGGAAATGGAATATCAAAAATCTCTTTGATTCTATCTGGATCAATATAAATACCATCCTTTGAAATAATGAAGCCCAAGAGTTTACCTTGGTCAAGAGCAAAAAAGGATTTCTTAGGGTTGAGTGAAATGCCATACCTTTTGCAGCGTTCAAAGATTTGTTTCAAAGCATGAAAATGATTTGATATTTTCTTAGAGAAAACAGTAATGTCATCTAAATAGACAACTACTGATTTATTGATTAGACCTTTGAATGTTATGTTCATCTCTCTTTGGAATGTAGCTCCAACATTGATTAATCTGAAAGGCATTTTTTGATAGGCATAAGTTCCCCACTTGGTTCTGAAAGTAGTCTTAAGTCTGTCATCGAGGTGTACCAAAATTTGGTTATACCCTAAAAAACCATCTAAGAAGGACATTAGTTCAGAACCAACTACTGAATGGAGAGTTTTCTCCATTGTTGGTAGAGGGAAATTATCCTTTTGACTTGCTTTATTAAGATTTCTGAAATCAATACAAATTCTAATGTCACCATTTTTCTTCCTTACTGGAACCATGTTGGACACCCAATTTTAATTTATAACAGGAAAAATTATCTTAGCCTTCAAAAGTTTGTTTAACTCAGCTTTGATTTGATCTTCGAGGTTGGGATGAATTTTCCTTAATTTCTGCTGCACTGGCTTTTCTTTAGATAGCATTGGAATTGTATGTTGTATGATAGATGTATCATATGTTTTCAAATCATCATATGTTTTCAAATCATCATATTTCCAAGCGAAGACATTTTTATATTTATGAAATAATCTAATAAATGCAATTATTTCTTCAGAAGTAAGTCCTAATCCCAAATTGATGTTTGGTGGTTTGTCCTCCGTACCAAGGTTTATTAATTCAAATCTCAAAGTAGAACTTTGGAGTTTTGAATTAGTAACCTGTTTAAACCTATCTTTGATGTCATAAAGATCTTCAAGATTGACCACTGGTTTCGATATTGAATTTTTTTCAAACTTTTCCTTCATTTGAAGATCATGCTCACTTTTATCAATAATTTGATCATCATAAGATTTATCAGAAGTTAAGAAATTTAAAATATCATCATCGTGATTGAAGACTCGCCTGTTAGTGACATTATCAGGAATTGATGGTCTAAAAATTAACTCTACTGAAAATATATTGGGACTATAATCTTCAGATGGAAGGAGCTTAGAAGCAACATTTGCTAGCAAATTTGTTGCTGCATTCTGGGATCTAGGGATGGGAGAGATATTAAATGCTAGAAAATGAGATACAAGGTCTTGTACCAATGATTGATAATGTTTAAGGTGACTAGAAAGACAATGTATAGTATTTCTAACTTGTTTTATAACAATTTCAAAATCACCAAACACTTTGAAATATTGTCTTAAGACCAATTGCTTTATAAAGTCCTTGAATCAAGGCTTCATATTCAGTGGTATTGTTTGTGCACTCAAATTCTAATCTGCATGATAACATAGTCTTTTCTCCCTCAAGACTAACTAAAATACATCCTGCTCCTTCACCTTCATTAGATTTAGACCCATCAAATTATAAGGACCAATATAAAGGTTTATCTACAATTTTATTTACAATTTCCTCAGCAATTTTAACAGACCTTGATGTATCTGTTTGGGAAAAATTTTCAATTTGATATGTGAAACTATTAACTGAGAAAGGTGATGATTAAGCAGTAAAATTACCAAAGAATGATTGAGATGAGTAGTTACCAAGAATATTATTATTGAATGCTATAAGCTGGTTTTCTTGTTCAAACTCTGTCACAGTATGGGTCATATGTTTCTCCCGATCAATCTTTATCTGATTTGGATTTCCTTTATAGGGCAGCCACATGTGAGACCAATCGGTAGAAATATAATATTGAAGTTTCTCAGATCAGTCTCTACTTAAAATCAAACCATAGAACTCAGGAATATCAGCAATGAATATGTCAATTCTCTGAACCACTCTTAGATCAGCTGATAACTTGATAATAACTTAATTGATTTCTCCTAATACTTGGACCTTAGTTCTATCCAATTGGACAATATGCACAACAGACTTTTGGGGTTCAATATTCAATTTAGAACATACCGAAGCCAGCATTATATTCAATAAAGCCCCTGAGTCTATAAAGCAATTGTGCATATTTATATTATAAATCTCATAGGTCAAGAGAAAATGAGGAGTATGGGAATTTGATCTATCTCTGATTAGAACAGTATCAGTAGCTTCCAATCTACCAGGTGGTCGTTTACCTATCTCATTGGAAGCTTTGGATATTACAGCACTTGGAAGAGGAGAAGAGGGTACTACATCCAATTCCTTGAGCAACAATTTTTGTTGATGTTTGAGTTTACTAAGCTCAAACATACTGATATTCGCTTTTGTTTTCTTCATGTCTTCAATGATGTTATAATCCATAGAGTCTAAAACTACTAATGTTTTAGATGTCGAAGGTGGATTGGAAGCTAATGGCTGATTCTGAGTAGGGGGCGTTGTAGATTTCTTTTTTGGAGTCTTTTCCTTGGTAGTAGTACCCATTTTCTTTTTCTTCTGAATTGTTTCAATAGGTTCTGGAGTTCCTTTACTCCTGGTACTCACTGGGAAAGCTTCTTGTTCTTTTTCCATATCGAAATCGGGAAAAATGAAGTCCCACATGTTGCAAATAATACTGAGAGGGGGGGGTGAATCAGTATTATCAGATCAATCAAACTTTTTCAATGCTCAGAAACATATACGCTACTTCAGTTAAGTGAACCGGCGTGTACACGCTACTGTGACTAAATAAAACAACGTATAAGAAGAAAACTCATAATTTAGTTAGCTTATTCTTCAGTTAAGTTCATCAGGACATTATTCACCACATTAACAGTAAACAGGTGCAGTATAACAGAACAGATCAAAAGCCACACACATGAACACCAAGATATAAGGTGGAAACCCAATGTGGGTGAAAACCACCTGCTGCAAGTTGTCTCTATCTTTCTTTAATATGAAACTTCAGTTTACAATCTTTTGTACTGGTGCAGCCTTATACCAGTACGCAGGCTACAACCTGCAGAAGGCTACAACCTTCTCTCGTTCTCCAAACTTCCTTGGAAGGGAGCTCCAACCCCCTTTGCTCTTGTACTAGCCAAGATACTAGTACGTAGGTGCTGACCTACAATCTTCTTTCCTTCAGATACCACCTTTCATACATTTTCAGACTGGATATTCCTGAAGCACAACATTACAATCTGTAGACCCCAATTCATTCAACTTTCACAACAGATCATTGAAGCATAAAACAACCAAACTTTGAATCACTGAACCACTGAACCCTGTCAATTACCAGTTACCAGAACACAGAGCAGACTACAGAACTCTGCAATAACAGTCAGACCCCACTGTAAACCCAAAATCAAGCTTCAAAAGATATACGCTACTTCAATGAGCAAAACCCGCGTATACACGCGCTTTTACCGAAGCCAACCTGCGTACAGATCTAAAAATAAACTTTCTCAATTTGCAGCTGTACCAGACATCAGTTAGACCCAGAACATAACATTGCGACAATATGCAGATCTAGAAATACGCATAAACAACCATATCATGATAGTGCATTTCAAACCCTTAGATCCCGATCTATCCTTAGATCTAGTCTTCCATCAACCGATGTGATCTCTCCTTGGCTTAGATCAAGCAACTCAGAACCTGCATATCAGATCTCTTTCTCTCTTAGATATTCAAGCCTTGTCGAAAGATGATTTTGCCTAATGATCTTCTTCTCCTTATATAGCCTTAGGCCTTGCTCAATACCAAGAGCCAAAACCATAGTAACACAATACCATCAACTTCAAAACTAGGAATCGACACGCCCGTCGAGACACAATGGTCCGAAACCATAGGCACAACTTCCAAGGTCTAACCGCCATGGACCAAAGGTACTTTTCCACATACACGCGCTTTTGATGAAGCCAACTTGCGTGTACACGCGACTTGGGCTTAACGAACCTGCGTATATGAACTTCCTTGGCATGCTGTACTAAGATCTGTCTTCTGATTAAGTTGCCATCACCTGTACCAACCTCTGAGTGAGTTGCCATCAAGGACAACACTTGAATCATAATGCCAACAATCTCCCCCTTTGGACTTGATGGCAACCACCACACCAAGTCACTCTCCCCCTTTGACATCAAGGGCAAAGGGCTGTGCTCCCCCTGAGGACATGCTGATACCTCTGCTTGGCTGTGCTGACTCATGCTCCCCCTGACAGTAGGCCAGATCTGCAAAAGATGTTCTTCAACAAGAACCAAGACTTATACACCATAAGGACTTTCCTATCACCAAAAGACTCAATACTTACATCCATACTCCCTACCAAGAGGGGACATATCAGAAACAACCAATTATATTACAGCATTCATCCCAGGCATAGTGGGGAAACCAACATAGGCCGGACCTTGACACCATAAAAGAGATATCACAAGAGAGATACATGACATAGAGACAACAGATCTAGACCAAGACTTATGAAAGTCATCAGCAGCATATTATAAACATCTTTTTAGATCAGCAACCAGGATTTCTTTCTGAGCTCCTTTTCCTGAAATCAACAACCAAAACATCTGAATGCCAACAATGCTTTATGAGACTTTTAAGCTGCTCCCCCTGAACCTGTGCCTGCTGCACCCCCTGAAACCGTGCCTGAAGAATTCTGACATACCCATTGCTGTTCAGAACTCCAGAGTTTGCCCTTGCTGTTCAGAACTTCATATACGCGATTTCTCCTGCATGAAACAGCGTATGGACGCGGATATAATCTCTGCAACAAGCGTACACCTTACACGCGACTTTCCCACCATAAATCCGCGTGTATACGCGTATATACCTTTCGTAACTTGCGTATACCAACTTTTCTGTAGAACAGACAAGCTTCAACAGCAGGATGAAGCATCAACTACTCCCAGCTTTTGTCTGAGATATTCAAAAGTTTCCCTGGGCAGTGGTTTTGTGAGAATATCAGCAACTTGTTCCTTAGAAGGAACATACTCCAACTTGACCTTCTGCTCAAGCACTTGTTCCCGGAGAAAATGGTACTTGATTGGTATGTGCTTGGTCTTTGAGTGCATGACTGGATTCTTTGAAATGCTGATTGCACTAGTATTATCACATAAGATAGAAACTGGTGGAGTGCAAGTGATTTGAAAGTCCTGCAAGGTCTGCATCATCCAAAGAAGTTGTGTGCAACAAGATGCCGCAGCCACATATTCTGCTTCAGCTGTAGATAAGGCAATCGAACTCTGTTTCTTGCTGAACCAAGATACTAATCTGGAACCCATGAAGAAAGCACCACCACTTGTGCTTTTCCTATCATCCACACTTCCAGCCCAATCTGCATCTGTGTAAGCATGAAGAGTGAGATCTGTATTTCTAGGATACCATAAGCCATAGTTTTGGGTCCCTTGAAGATATTTGAAGATTCTTTTGACTGCCTGAAGATGAGTTTCCTTTGGGTTGGCTTGAAATCTTCCAACCATTCCTACTGCATGTGTAATATCTGGTCGAGTACCTGTCAAATAAAGCAAACTCCCAATCATGGATCTATAAGTGGGTTGGTGAACTGCTGCTGATTCATCATTAGCACTGAGGCTGCATCCTGTAACCATGGGTGTACATACTGGCTTTGACTCTTCCATGCCATACTTCTTCAAGATCTGCTTGAGGTATTTGGTTTGAGACAAGAAGATACCTCCTTCATTTTGTTGGATTTGCAATCCAAGAAAATATGTCAATTCTCCAAGAAGTGACATTTCGAATTCTTTCTGCATAACCAAGGCAAAGTTTTGACTCATAGTCTCTTCATTGCTGCCAAAAATAATATCATCTACATAAACAACAAGAATTAGCAATTTGTTATTTTCAACTTTTATATAGAGATTGCTATCTGCTGATCCTTTTGAAAAGCCTTGTTGGTGAAGATATTTGTCCAACCGATAGTACCAAGCCCTTGGAGCTTGTTTGAGTCCATAGAGTGCCTTTTTCAATCTGCATACAAGGTTTGGATCATTCCCAAGAATGAAGCCATCTGGCTGCTCAATATATACTTCTTCTTCTAAGTCTCCATTCAGGAAGGCTGATTTCACGTCCATTTGAAATACCTTGAAGTTTTGAAAGCTTGAGAGAGCAAGGAACATTCGGATGGCCTCAAGTCTTGCCACAGGAGCAAAGGTCTCTTCAAAATCTATTCCTTCTTGCTGAGCATACCCTTTACAAACGAGTCTGGCCTTGTTTCTAATTACTTCTCCATTTTCATTTAATTTATTCTTGAAGACCCATTTTGTTCCTATTACATTCTTATCTTTTGGTCTAGGAACTAATTCCCAAGTGTTGTTCTTTTCGATTTGCTCAAGTTCTTCATCCATTGCTTTGACCCAACATTCATCTTTGCATGCCTCTTTCACATTTTGTGGTTCAGTGGAGGAGAGTAATGCCAAGTAGCTTGAAGCTTCTGCAAGTGTCCTTCTTGTTTGTACTCCTGCTTCTTTCTGCCCCACAATCTGAGTTTCTGGATGATTCTTTTGAACATATCTGGATGGAGTCTTCTCTTCTATTCTTGTCTGCTCCTCTGGTTCTTCTTGAGATTCTTCTTCTTCTTGAGGTTCTTCTTCTTCATCATTTCGCCTTTGAGAGTAACCTTCATCTTCTTCAATGTCTTCATGATGAACTTGCCTAGGAATATATCCCTTCTCATCAACCACTATATCAATACTGTCAACAATTCTGCCAAGTCTTTTATTGTAGCACTTGTATGCTTTGCTATGTGGAGAATAACCAAGAAGAATGCCCTCATCTGCTCTTGGTTCAAGTTTGCCAAGTTGCTCATCAGTATTCTTAATATAACATTTGCTCCCAAAGATTTTGAAGTGCTTCACGGAAGGAGTTTTACCACTCCAAAGCTCATGAGGTGTTTGAGTGCTGTTTACTCGGACATTTGTTTTGTTAAGAATAATAACAGCAGCATGTGCGGCTTCACCCCAGAAGGTTGCAGGAGTTCCTGATTCATCGAGCATAGCACGAGCCATTTGTTGGATAGTTCTGTTCATTCTTTCCACAACCCCATTTTGCTGAGGAGTTCTAGCTGTAGAGAATTCTCTTCTTATCCCATGTTCGTCACAGAAATCGAAAAATTCATTTGAGGTGAACTCCCCACCTCTGTCAGATCTGAGGCACTTAATTTTGTGTCCTGATTCATTTTCAACCAATGCTTTGAAGGATTTGAATTTTTCGAATGCTTCATCTTTGTGCTTCATAAGCCCTAACCAAACAAACCTTGAGAAATCATCAATGAATAATATCAGATATTCTTCTCCTCGAGGTGTCCTTTTCCTAAATGGACCACATACATCTGTATGGACTAGCTCAAGAGGCAAGCTAGCTGATCCTTCCTTCTCTGGAAAGTTAGTTCTGGTTTGCTTTCCAAACTGACAAGATTTGCATATGGTGTTGTCTGGAATTTTGATATCTGGAAGATCGCGAACTGCCTGATATTTGCATGCTTTCCTTATTTGTGAGAAGCTTAGATGTCCCAACCTTCGATGCCATAACCAGTGTTCTTCATCCTTGCTAAGATAGCATTGTTGTTGTCCTTCTTCAAATATGTACAGATTATTTGGAGTTCTTTTGCCTTTGAGAACTGTTTTACCTGTATCAAGATCACGAACAAGACATCCATTCGATCTAAAAATAACCTCGGTTTTTTGATCACACATCTGGCTGACACTTAGTAGATTATGCTTCAATCCATCAACATATAAAACATTTCCAGCCTTGACCTTTTCTTTCAAAGGAGCAATACCTTTTCCTTTTATAGTTGCAGGAGTATCATTTCCAAAAGAAACTTTCTTTCCCTTTTCTAAAGTAGAATAAGATTCAAGTTTTTCTTTATCACCTGTCATATGTTTCGAACATCCACTGTCAATGTACCATAGATTTTCCTGTCCTTCTGCATAAAATGCTATCCCACATCTTTCTGTTTGAGGTTCCTTTATTCTCCATGTTTTGGTGCTCGTGGCTTGTTCCTTTTTCTCCTGAAACCTGCTCCTGCATTCAGAGTCTTTATGACCAAAATTATTGCAAATAGAACATTCAACTTCATTTTCAAGAACCGAAAAGTTGTTATAGGTCCTTTTTGTAATCCCTGTCATACTTCTTTGTTTTTGAGCTTCCCTAGTCATGATTGTTTTATATGCAACACATTGAGCTGCTTTGTGTCCAAAGTTATGGCAAGAAAAGCATTGTCCATTGAAGAAGCTTCTGCGGTTATTGAATCTACCAGCCAACTGATTGTAATTTCCATTTTCATCTATTCTTGAGCCAAACTGAGAAGATTTTACCTGTGGTTGGTTGTAGCTTTTGTTCACCCTTAAGAAGGATTGTCCCTGATAGTTTCTATTTGTAATTCGTCCCTGCTTTACCTGATTATCTTCATTGTTCTTCTGCTCATTTCTTCTTGCTGCATCAAGATAACTTTTTGAGGTGGATGCTTGAGAGGTTTCTCCATTATAGCCCAAACCTGTCTTGTTTAGAGGAGACCGCTGCACATTGATAATCTCATCCAAAGTTTCAGATCCTTTGACAAACTTAAGATTAATAGCTTTTGTTTTCTCAATTTCTTTTCTGAGACCAACAACTTCACCTTCTAGTTTTTCAAGATGTTTTTCCTTTTCATCAATTTGAAATTGCAAAGTATCAATGATCACATTCTTTTCTTCTATGCATCTCTTGAGTCTAGTAATTTCATTATAGAGATTATCCACATCTACAGCATCCTCATAATCATCATCTTCAAATGCCATTAACAGCTTGTATTTATTACCTTGTTCATCTTCATCACTGTTTGATAAGCCATCACTATCTTCATGGGTGTAGTAACTTTTCTTATTTGCACTTTGTTTCTTGTTCCATCTAGCAGGTTCTTTTCCTTTATCCTTATAAGGACATTTTGCAGCATAATGACCTACTCTTCCACAAGCAAAGCATTTGAAAGGTAGCTTACCTCTGAACCTTCCAGAACCCCTTTGAAGATTTCTGACAAAATTTGATTCTTCTTCCTCTTCTTCTGGAACATGGCTTGCTTCATAGTAATCTTCTTTTCCTGATGCCTTAAAAGCAGCTTCCCTTCTGTCTGATGGACCTCCCTTTCTCATTTCATAAGCAGTTAGAATTCCATGTAGCTGAGACATAGTGAGAACACGGAGATTTTCTTTTTCTTCTATTGCAGATACTTTAGATTCAAACTTGGGGGATAATGATCTTAGAATCTTTTGAACTACTATAGTCTCTTTTATTTCTTCACCCAAATTTTTCATACAATTAACAATCTCATCTACCCGAAGAAAATAATTAGCCACACTTTCATCATTATACATCTTGAGAGTCTCATATTGAATCCTGAGAGTTTGAAGTTTAGCTTGCTTTACCTGTTCATCTCCTTCATAGCTAGTGATCATTTTGTCCCATATCTCTTTTGCTGATTTGAAGTGCATGACCTTCATGAATTCTGTTTGGGATATACTTCCTAATAGAGTACTGACTGCTTTTGCATTTGTTTCATACTGCTTTTTCTCAGCTGGATCTGTAGGAGTAGCTGAAGGAAAAGCATAGCCTGTTTCTACAATGTTCCAAACTTCTGTACCAAGAGATTGAAGATATGCAGTAACTCTTACCTTCCAATAATTGAAATTTGTCCCATCAAAAATCGGTGGCCTGATTGATGCTTCTTTCTCGTAGTTGCTCATGATGAATGATCTTCCTTCAAGCGATCAAGCTTCTCTGAAGGACCTGCTCTGATACCAATTGTTGCAAATAATACTGAGAGGGGGGGGTGAATCAGTATTATCAGATCAATCAAACTTTTTCAATGCTCAGAAACATATACGCTACTTCAGTTAAGTGAACCGGCGTGTACACGCTACTGTGACTAAATAAAACAGCGTATAAGAAGAAAACTCATAATTTAGTTAGCTTATTCTTCAGTTAAGTTCATCAGGACATTATTCACCACATTAACAGTAAACAGGTGCAGTATAACAGAACAGATCAAAAGCCACACACATGAACACCAAGATATAAGGTGGAAACCCAATGTGGGTGAAAACCACCTGCTGCAAGTTGTCTCTATCTTTCTTTAATATGAAACTTCAGTTTACAATCTTTTGTACTGGTGCAGCCTTATACCAGTACGCAGGCTACAACCTGCAGAAGGCTACAACCTTCTCTCGTTCTCCAAACTTCCTTGGAAGGGAGCTCCAACCCCCTTTGCTCTTGTACTAGCCAAGATACTAGTACGTAGGTGCTGACCTACAATCTTCTTTCCTTCAGATACCACCTTTCATACATTTTCAGACTGGATATTCCTGAAGCACAACATTACAATCTGTAGACCCCAATTCATTCAACTTTCACAACAGATCATTGAAGCATAAAACAACCAAACTTTGAATCACTGAACCACTGAACCCTGTCAATTACCAGTTACCAGAACACAGAGCAGACTACAGAACTCTGCAATAACAGTCAGACCCCACTGTAAACCCAAAATCAAGCTTCAAAAGATATACGCTACTTCAATGAGCAAAACCCGCGTATACACGCGCTTTTACCGAAGCCAACCTGCGTACAGATCTAAAAATAAACTTTCTCAATTTGCAGCTGTACCAGACATCAGTTAGACCCAGAACATAACATTGCGACAATATGCAGATCTAGAAATACGCATAAACAACCATATCATGATAGTGCATTTCAAACCCTTAGATCCCGATCTATCCTTAGATCTAGTCTTCCATCAACCGATGTGATCTCTCCTTGGCTTAGATCAAGCAACTCAGAACCTGCATATCAGATCTCTTTCTCTCTTAGATATTCAAGCCTTGTCGAAAGATGATTTTGCCTAATGATCTTCTTCTCCTTATATAGCCTTAGGCCTTGCTCAATACCAAGAGCCAAAACCATAGTAACACAATACCATCAACTTCAAAACTAGGAATCGACACGCCCGTCGAGACATAATGGTCCGAAACCATAGGCACAACTTCCAAGGTCTAACCGCCATGGACCAAAGGTACTTTTCCACATACACGCGCTTTTGATGAAGCCAACTTGCGTGTACACGCGACTTGGGCTTAACGAACCTGCGTATATGAACTTCCTTGGCATGCTGTACTAAGATCTGTCTTCTGATTAAGTTGCCATCACCTGTACCAACCTCTGAGTGAGTTGCCATCAAGGACAACACTTGAATCATAATGCCAACACCACATTCCATGACATTCTACAACTACTTCTTCTTCAGTTTCCTCAGAGGATAAGATTGTATCTTCTTCTTCATCATCCTCCGGGTCTGACTCTGCATTGGATATAGCATTAGGGGGTTTTGATTCTGGTTTCTTAAAGTTTCTAAATGGGTTTTTTGTTGAATTCTCTGCTACTTGTTTCTTGATTTCTATCATTTCATTTGACATAGTTTTTAAAACCTTTTGGAGACCTTCCATATCATATCGATCTTTGGCCACTTTCTTCTTTGAATCATCTTTGAAGGAGACATTTTTAGATTTTCTGTCTTCAAGAGCATCTTTCTTTTCTAAGGCGATGATACGTTTTTCCATGGCAATTTCTTCTTTCATATTTTCTGCTAGAGTAGGTTTTCCAACTCTATCTACAAAGATAGCTATGTTTGAAAGTAAAGCTATTACATACCATTCACTTCTAACTTAATCAGTAGGCTTAGAGGCAGTAGGAATCTTATTTAAGAGTTTCTTAAATTGTGAATTGAACTCTTTTATAGGTTCTTTAGATTCTGCTTTAAGATTTGAAAGATCATTAATTAATGTGGCCACAGATCTGTCATCACCATATTTAGTTAAGAACTGTTCTTGAAAAATATTCCAACTAGTTATGGATCCTGATGGTAGGGAAAAGTACCAAGACCCAGCTGATCCTTGTAGGGTATAAGGGAAAAGTCTAACAACTACATCTTCCTCAATGACACCTTTTAAGTTGACTGACAACATAAAGTTGTTTATGTGTTCATCTGCTTGTATGCCTACATCTGGATTGAATTTCAGCAACCATTTTTCTGGGTGAGCTGGCAATGCAGGTAAAAGTGCGGGCATGGTGACTACACTAGGACTGCTCCATGGGTTTTGTGCCATTGTCAAGATACTAATGGATGATAGGGTAGATGAGGTTCTAGATGGCTGAGAAAAAGAAGTTGAAGTTCTAGTTCCTTGTTCAGCGACAATATGGAGTGGAGGAGTGGGTGGTTGACTTCGCAATGGAGAAGATGAAATGGATGATGATGATGAGAAAGTTTCACTATTAGATCCTTCAGTATTCTTCCTTGCTCTTTTCCTTTTGGGCAAAGGTAACTCAGTAGGTTCAATACCAAGCTTTTCACTCTGAAGTCTGGTGAGGTGAAAAGGAATGAATTGCGAAGTAACACTGCCTTGAGATAGCTCAGATTTCTGTGGTGATATTGAAAATCCTTGAAGTTTTTGGATTAGAGACTGCACTTCAAGAGACTCTGGAGTTAGTTTATCTGAGATATTTTGGGTTTAAGCAGTGGAAGTTGTCTCCTCTACTTCTCGTTTGAAAACTAGTGTTCCATCATGCAAAGGAGAAGTTGGAGGTGAGGTGGAGGGAGATTTACTCTCAGAATGGATTATAGATTTGGGTTTGGGCACCATTCACAGTTCATGCCCTCCTTCTAGCACCAAAAATGTTGATGCCTCAAAAATCGCTACATCAACATCGGGGAAAACCACCCGGTCTGGACCTTAAATGCAGCTCCTTTTCCGTTTGGTGTGGTGGCTCCAACTGGATATAATGGGACCAGTTTCCCATGACTTATAAATGGGATGGACAAGTGATTGATTATCTAATATCTAGTGGTAATGATGGATGATTTATTCTAATATGCAATAATATAAACAACTAATGTATCACGGGAAGTATTTCTCTTAGTGCAACTTTTAATAGTTCTTATTGACAAGTAGGTATATAGATGACTCTACTTATAAACAGGAATATTCATTCAAATGATAATTACTTTATTCAAATAGTTGAACAAAGTAATAATTAAAACATTATTACACTATTCTTTATATATTATTGATACACATACATATGAAAAATAACAATTCTTTAAACATTCAATAGTGATAAGTAAAATAATTGTTGTAAAAGCATATACATGCATCAATAATAGCAAAAAAAAATGAATAAATGTTGATTCACATAAAAGCATAAAGCAAGAACATAGTTAATAGTACCATATGTATTTGAATTTCCTCCGATATGAATTGCATTCAAATCCCGCCTTCTAATTTGGAAACACTTTCATAAGAAACAATAGTGCATATCACATAAAAGTATTCTTCATCAAAACTTAGAATTCAAGTCCAGTTTTCATAAAAATATATATATATCGAAAGCACAATAGTGCAACTTCCAATCTAAGTCTTAATACAAAAATTTTAGGACCCTTTCTAAAAACATGAAAGGGTCTATAAATACTATCTAAACTAACAAACTATGAAATAAAAATGCTATGTGTTGGTATTAACCAAATCACAGAAATTGTGATAATCTCTTCAAAATAGGTATATTGTAGTCGGTTAGAGTGATTCACTGTTTCGGCTGACTATCTTTTGTCCTGAGCTGGCAAATGGTAAGCATCGGTTGCGATTCTGGTGGGTGACTCATTCTTGAATGTAGCTGGGCAATGTATGTAGCATCTGTAATTTCGGGAATCATACAACCGATTGCATCAGTGAGGCATTTCATCGTTGTTTGCTGACTGTGAGGTTTAACAAGGAAGAACCAAAAGGTATCCCATGTTAACGTTTGAATGCCTGCGATTAATCTTTCCCTTTTTTCCAGTTCCTATTTCCATGTATGTTCCAATGCTTTCATTGATGGAAGTTTCCCTGGAGAACATTTTGTAATTAAATTTGACAAATAAAGAGTGTTATTAATCAGTTCAATCAGATTACTAGTTGCCAATTTGCATCTTGACATTGCCCTTTCTGCTTTCATCAGTTGAGATTGTCATTCAAGGAATAGGATTTCCTTATGTGATTTGAGAATCTTGGGTAGATCTGTAGCTTTTCCTTCTTTGGTTTCTTGCTAAGATAGAAACTTTGTTATTGTTTCATCTGCTTGCTCCAATTTCTCTCTTGCATCAACTAATTTATCAATCATAGATGAGGAAATTTCACATAAGGGAGAAATGAGAGAGATATTGTGACATAATAGGCTCAATTGATTAGACAATGTTTTGGCAATTTGGAGAGCCTCCGATTTGAATTCTCTGACTTTAGGATATCCTCTGTATCTCTCTATTTGTAGTGACAGTTGATTGATTTGCTCTTCTTTTGATTTGTTCAACTGTTCGTTTAATGATTTCAGCTTGCTCAATGCCTGAGATAGCTCTTGCTGCTTCTGAATTACATTTTGATCAATTCTTTATTTTTCTTTGAGTAATTGCTCATTTAATTGATCATTTGACTACCTCTGAGCTACTAACTATTGTTCTAACTGCTCTATCCTTTGCTACTTCTCTTGTACCTGTGTCTCTAACAAAATGATTGCCTGATCATTTTCTTTAAGTAAATTGCTTACTTATGATGCTTTGTCCATAGTAGCTGTTGTGTATGCTCCAGCATACTGAGATAGTTTTGTGAGATCTTCAGAAGGGTTGAATTCTTCTCTCCATACCACATTTGTTATCTCCATTTGTGAAGGTAAAAGAGAAGATTGATCAAGTTTTCTCTTTTTCCTTTGCCTCTTGATTACAACCCTATGCTTAGGGTTGTAGAAGACATCCAAGGGTGGTATTTCTTCTCCATGTTGAAAAATTTCATCGGAATGATTCTCGGGGATTATCTTTACATCCTTTTGAGTCATGGGTGGGCCGCTAGTTCCTTCAGTCGGAACTGTATTAGTTGTTTTCCTTTGACCAGTTGTCACCTCAGGAGTTCTGAATCCTTGATGACTTCCAGTATTGTTGATGACTGAATCAAATTGTTGTTATTCTTTGAGTAGCTTAGGATCAACATAATCACCCGTATCCATGAGTTTACTATTCTTTTCTTGCTTCTGCTCCTGTTTTGGTAATTTTTCTTTTTCAAGAACCTTTCCCACTACAGGAGTTTTTTCGGTAGCTTTCTGTTCTGTTTGAATTGATGGTTGAATTGTAGGGGTTGTGGCTAATAGGTCTAAAGGCAGAGTTTGCAACCTCTAATCTCTAAGCCTATCAAATGTTTATAACCCTTCTTCTTCATATTTGATCCTAGCCAATGCTTTAACTTGAAAAAATATTTCAGTTGAAGCAAATAAATCATCAAAAACATCTGCTTCATGATCAAACTTAGCAAGTTTAACTTGTTCAAGAACATTATAGGAAACCTTATTTGGATCATATTGCCTGTTAGGAATAGTGGCAAGATTCAACATCTGCATCTTTTCTGCTTCTTTCTCTGCATGCTTGTAGTCATGTAAACTGAAAATGCCGCATTGTAAAGGGAATATAGGCCATACCTGTTTTTTAGAATTTCTACGGGTTTTTGACGACCCTTCAACAGTTATTTGATATGCCAATTCCCGTGCTAACAATTTATCGGGCACATACAAGGGGAGAACATGGGGTTTAGTAAGGCTGCCAAAAAGCCTTATATAGGTAAATTTTCCTCCCCAAACCAGTTGCCTACTATTGTTAGGTCAATTTGTGCTTCCTAGGATATTTTGGGGGTAGGCTTATTGAAAATAGAATAATATGTAGGTAGAACAAAGCCATTACAAATTCTGTACAGGTGGTTTTTGTAGTGAGCTTTCCACAATTGCTGATGATAAATATGAATCAAGTTTGTATCTTGGGCAGTCCATTTCCATCCGAGTATCGGGTATTCGAAATTAAAACAAATAGTATCCATAATATATGCACTGTATTAAAAAGGGGGAATGGTCCGAGAAGTTGTATGTGCCTTTGATGTATTCTAAAATTGCTATGGCTAGTCTATCGAACAAAATATTTTCCCAATCCATAACATAACCATTAATTGTTGCTTCCATTAGCGAGACCATATCTATAGTGAATTTGGCTGAATCATGTTGTCTCCATAATCTACATATTATAGCTCCAGCATAGTAGTAAGGAGAAGCCAATGAGTCGACAGAGTACTTACCCAATGTCTTGTGTTTGTGCTTCTCCGGGAAATGCCTCCATTGCTTGATCGGGTCCAACTCTAAGTCATTTTCTTTTGCAAATGCTTCTAGGAAAGCTTTGTTGTAGCCTTTTTCGAGCTCTGGTATATGGTACATTTTCCTGATATCTTCAGGCTTGAATGAGCCAAATATCCTCCCTTTTTTTGTCCAAAATGTTCTGTCTGAAGTAGGGATTTTCTCCACTACCCATCTTACCACATCAATATATGGCAAAACTTTGGCTTGCGTCGCTATCCTGTGAAGATAAGAACAAGCCAATTCCTTGAGAGTTCCTTCTGACTTATTGGTGGAATCGACATTGGCTTCCTCTGATAATTCCTCAGGCTCTTCTGCTTCTATCAGATTATAGATGCTTTCCTAGCTAGTATTTCCCAAACCAAGGCATGTCGTATCATTTCTTGCTCTATTCTGTTTGTTTAGCCGCAGGAGTTACTGTGGAATTCTTTGATTTCTTCCCCATTTTCTCTGGATTTTTGAATTCGGAGAGACTCTACACAAACAGTTGCAAACCGTAACATAGAAATACTACTGCCGCAAGACAATATGATAATGAATAGAATTTCGGTGATTGACATATGATAAATGAAATACAGTTAAGAATTACCATGGATGAAATCTTTTAAAGGATCTACCCTTAACTGTAATAGTAAATAGCTGTTCGAACCGCCAATCGTGATGAATTAATATCATAAATACCCATCTCGTCAATCGTATACTGAATGATTATTTCAAGCGTGCTTTAGATTTGATTGAATGGCGATCAGCGATAAATTGCAATCGGGAGTGTTAAGGGGGAAGGCTTTAGTGCTTACAATGGATATCTCTGATTGCCAAAAGATAATATTAATATAATGGAGCGGGGTATTTATGCATGCAAACCATTTTTCAACGTACATTTACCTTTTGAGATGCGCACCCAATTAGTTGATCGTAGTTGGGGTTTGGCTTAAGCTTTTATTCTTTTGTCATATGACTCCGCTAATTGCCGATTTGCAATTCACTTTATCGCATCGGGAGATTTAATGAGGCTTTCACTTATGGCCCTTTATCAATGAATATCTCCAATTACCAATTGAAATATCAGATCGGAAGATATGATAAGCCCTTATATGTGTTCCTTTGGAATTTGATTTCCTCGATTACCGATTGCGAGTTCCTTTTCGGGTCAGAGAATTGGATGGGGATTGTTTTGTGTGTGTCCATTTTGTCATTGCGGTATGCGATCTCCGATCGCTTTATCACAATGTATAATTGTTTTATAATTTTTAGAGGAACACTTTGCTTTTTATCAAAAGGCTTTATGCAATGTTTTATTTATATCGGGCCTTTTAATAAAGATTTTCCTTATTATGGGGTTAATACCATTTTTTATTTGTGGACACACAAATCTTAACTAAGTTGAATTAGAAAGGGACTCATTTCTTATTAAAAATTTTATGTAAAGATTTTTTGAAATGGGGGGTTGTTGTACAACACAACAATTGGCGATTCACTGGGAGAAACAGTTATCTCTACGAAAGTAATATAATACTTTAACTTTCTAAATCTGAAAACCTTAATTGATAGAGAAAAATCTAATATAACTAGATAATCATAAATTCTGAATATAATGCTAACTATTTTTGCTATTTCTTTCTCATCTTAAAATTAAATACATTCTAAGTTTTAAGTAAACCTTAATTGATTGATAATGATAAAACAAAAGACTTTTCCAAGTTAGCTTTTATAAAGACTCCTTTGTCATAGGTAGAGTCGTTGCTGCCAGCAAACGTCTATAGTCTCAGTAGGGTTACCTTTTAACCATTTGATCATTCATTGTCCCATCCATTTCAGAGTATAATTAAAAAGAATGAGTCCAAAAGATATGTTTCCACATTTTTTGTATTACATGTTCTTTTTTTTATTTCTTTATTTTTTAAGATAAAAAGCCATTGTCCTGGTTTGGTGGCCAACTATTGACAATGCCATTCACTGGTTGTAATTTAACTAAACAAGCTGGCTCATGATGAGACCCTGTGTCTTATAATTATAAGCCATTACCGTGTTTTGGTATGCAGTGTTGGTAATGTCAGTTGAACTATTCCCCTATGATCATAGTAAGCAAGCTTGTAATAAAACCTCTTATCTTTTATATCAAATATATTTTAGAATTACACTCTGAGAAACTATAAAATTGATGGATGGGATGAATAATTTTATCCTTAAGAGAACATGGATGACAATTTTGAGAGTTGAAGATGCTAAGATTGGATCAGTTTTTTGTTTTCTATTGATAACCTTTTTAGGCTTCTAAAACTTTTGAATGATTTACAGTATTTCCAAGTTTTGAGAAGATTTCACAAAAATAAAATGGGGTTTTCGGAGTTTACTTATACCTAATTTCCTAAAATTTTCATTTTCCTTCAAGGCTCTCATTTCTTAAAAGTAAATATTAAAATTATTGTCTTTTGAGTAACTTCTTCAATATAGTAAAGAAAAATGGAAGGCTATTCACAACTTTATTTCCTAGGATTTTAAATAAACTAATTTATTCACACAAATCTAGTTGAAAATCGAATATTTACAAAGGGAGAAGGGGTTACCTCCTCAATTAAAGAATTTTTTCAGAATAAGCCCATTGACAGGAAGAGAATCTCTCTTTCCTGATAGATCTTGCAATATGAATATAGATGGGCCTATCCTCTCGCTGATTTGAAATGGTCTGACCCACATTTTCTGAAATTTAGTGTGTTTTCCTTTATCCTCGTGGGCTTTGTCCCATTTCAAAACAAGATCACCAACTTGTAAATTTTTTGAGCCACTTTAAGTTGTATCAAAAGATGACTTAATAATTTGTTGATGCTTTTCATGTGTAATTCAGGCTTTCTCCCTTCTTCTTCTAGTTTCAGAATTTGATTATGTCTCAATTGAATAGAAGATGCGAGATTTTCTTCAATAGACTGCACCAAGGCTAGTGATGGAAGTACTAAGTTTCCTGGTATGACAGCCTCATTTCCATACACTAGATTAAATGAAGAAGTGCCTATTGAGGCCTTCAGTGTTATATGATCTGCCCATAGTGCAAAAATCAAAGATTTGTGCCAATTCTTATGATTCTGATCAATAGCTCTCTTAATAATTTTGATAAGATTTTTATTGGTGGACTTTGCTAAACCATTACCCTAATGGTAGTAGCTTGCAGAATATTTCAATTTGAATTCTCTTTTGATAGCAAATTCAAGTATAGAATTACCAAAGAAATAAGATGCATTATCAAAAATAAGAGCGTTTGGGACACCAAACCTTGTAATGATGAACTGGTCTATGAATTCAATGATTGCCTCAAAGTTTTTTGTCTTCAAAGGAATTGCTTCTACCCACTTAGTAAAGTAATCAGTAGCTGTAAGGATATACCTATGCTGTTTGGATGAATGTGGAATAATTTCTCCAATGATATCTAATCCCCATTGTTCAAAAGGTTGTTCAATGTTGACTGGTTGCAAAGGAAAAGTTGGCTTCCTTTGCCTTCCACTGGAAGTTTGACATGTTCTACATTTCCTTACATATTCATGAGTATCTCTAAATAAGGTAGGCCAATAATACCCAACATGAATGATTTTGTGGGCTGTTGTATCAGCGCCAAAATGTCCTCCTGCCGGTCCATCATGTAATTCCTGCAAGGCCTTTTGCGCTTCAGGTTTTTCTAAGCATCTTAACAAAATTGAATCATTATTCCATCTAAATAATACATCATCAACAATCACGAAATTTCTTGTTTTCAGTCTTATGGCGCGTTTGTTTTTATAGAAAAAATTAGAAGGAGCATATCTATTTTTCAAATAGAATATCAAATCTGCATATTGGGATTCAGGATTAGTGATACTTATCTCATTGATTTCTTCAATATTGTTCGTACCTTCATAATCCTAAATATTAGAAGCTCCTGCTAACAACCTGCAAAAACTTTGGCCTTTTACAATCTTTGTTGGTCTAATGTCCAAATCATATTCTTGTAATGTTGTGACCCAGTTTGCCCTTTTTTCTCCCAATTCCCTTTGAACTAGTAATTGTCTTACTGTTGAAAAAGGAACTATAAATTTGGTATGAGCTTTTAAGAGAAAGGGCCTAAAGTGTTTAATGGCTTTATATACAGCAAAGGCTTGCTTTTCAACTTCGGAGTAATTAAGTTTAGCACCTTGAAAATTTGAACTATAAAATGAAATTGGTGCTTCCAAGTTTTAATCATTGATTTGTGTCAACACTGCTGCGTAAGATGAATTAAATGCAAGAGTATATAAAATGAAATGATTTGAAAAATTAGGAGTGCTTAAAGCAGGGGCGTTTATGATTGATTGTTTGTGTTAAGGGACAAATTCCCCTAGGGTCTTTGGGTTGGAACCCTAGCAGGTCAGAGGTTTTCTATATAGAGAAACACACATTCCATGCAGCCATAATGCTAATATAAGCAAACTATATGATAAGAAGCATACCTGGGGGTCCTACGTTTGGGAAGAGCCTTCCAGGTTCCAAACCCTTCTTGGAGTTCCTTTTGCTCCTTCAACCTGCAAAACATCAATTCCCGAAAGTACAGCAGTATATGGACTAAACATTATAAAGAAATCATAGTATATTGAAAAGCAGTTAGTTATACAATTAGACAACCTTTCATATATGAATCATAACATGGATATCATAAACATGAAGAAGATTTATATCAGGAACAAAGACAAGTGTTTCTTTTATTATAGACAAATAAAGTACAGAAAGGAATAATTTCACCTGATTCGTCCTTTCACAAGCTCTAAGCGGAACCGTCCTCTGGATTCGTCCAGTCTCAAGCGTTTAACAAACTCCTTCCATGACTTACTCCATGATATCTCAAGTAGTAGATGGACATCATCACACAAGGAAACAAGGGTTTCCTGTAAATGGGGGAAGTGCAGGAGGCACTAGGATCTTCAGACCTGGTCAGGGAAATCTCAGCATAATAACCTTTCTCTCTCTTCTCTCCTCCCTCCTCCCTTAGGCCTTCCCATTGAAGCCTTTTTATACTTCTCCCAAAGTAGTTTTTTAGTTGGGAATTCGTTGGGAACAGTTGGGCCATGGGCACTAACAAGTGATCAGCAGGTAACACCCGCGATCTCTGCCCGAAATTAAGGAGATTTAAATTTTTTAAGTGTTTTAAGACATATACGCGGGTTGGGTATACACAGACCTGCATATACACGCATTTAGCTCAGGGAAATGTCGCGTATAGGGAATAAAACATTGTTTTTTAAATTTTGGACCAGGTCTGGAAGGAGGGGTTGCCCTGGGCCATGAGTGCAGCATCACAAACCCCAAGAGTGAGATTTGGAGCTATAACAGATGCCCCATAATATATGAGCTCAAAAGGGGTACATGATGGCCGAAATGTATTAAGCAAGTACATCGAAAGGAAATCTGCCAAAAACTGAGAAGGACTTCACCAAAGTTCAGCCTGCCAAGCCAAAAAAGGAGATCAGAAAGAAACACTGTCTGAGGCGGGCATACCCATGCTTAGAAAAAGTAAAGTATGTCTGCATATCAAGTACAAGTGGATCCACTAAGTATACAAGTATAAAGAACTGGAAAAAACATAATGGATCACCTGATCATGATCGAACAAGTACATGTCTGAATATCACATATAAGAATGTTAATGATGCTGAAGGATGAACCGAATCAC
The DNA here is from genome assembly GCA_031772625.1 of Pinus tabuliformis. NCBI lineage: Eukaryota > Viridiplantae > Streptophyta > Pinopsida > Pinales > Pinaceae > Pinus > Pinus tabuliformis. The sequence goes on from CM062816.1 coordinate 398,805,301, forward strand.
TGATATCAAAGACTGATCACAAAATATACCAATTGAACATGGTGGAATAGGATGGTATTACACTGTAAACTCAGGGGCCAGCATATAGAATGTCTCCATGAATGACTGCAACATATAACGTGGGGTGGTATCAACTAGCAGCAATAGGAGCAACTGTCAAGTGAACCAATAAATGCTTATGCAACCTAAGGTCTTCACCAACCGCCGTGGTAAATTTCTACACCATGGGAATAAATGATCTGGAGTCGACCATGTGAGAAATCGTTTGATTACCGGTCATTGATGTATACCGTTAACAAACGCGAGACTACTCACTGATAATGAAAATGAGCGTCAAGGTACCCAGTACAATCTAACAAGTGTGAATAGATGAGCTGGAGTCGAACACCTATAAGAATCTATCGATCAGGAGACAATGATGGTTTCCCACTGTCGATAGCGAAGGATCTGCCACTAATGACTGCAAACACCAAGGTACTGCCAAATGGACTCTAGATCTTTGCCCCAGAGCAATGAGTCAAAGTCGATAGGGAAAGATCCACTAGAAGGAAGGCATTGAGGCATCCTTCATCAATCTAGCGCGAGTGTAACCCGTAGGCCAATAATGTGGAAGGAATCAGACGAAAGAGATGTAGTAACCTGACCGAAGTACGTTTCCAGCGTACACAAGATGTGGCTAGCGCACGACAGAAACCCTCTGAACCAACCAGTAATGAAAGCTGACACAAAGGCAAGGCATCCACCAATAGGGTCAAATGGAAACCAAGGTACTGCACGAATCCCAATGTGTGATAATGTAAGCTGATGTCGAACACAAGGGAAACCACTCAGTCAAAGACCCATGATACTAATCGATGCTTAGCACAAGGTGACCTATCAATAATGAAAATAGGGCTAGGGTCCAGCTCTAGGCCTGTCCTCAGAGCAAGATGTTGTCGTCAATAAGGACAAGACCCGCCAGCAAGAAGTCAATGGGGACCTTCTCAAACCGGCACGAGTAAAGGACCAATATAGATGATGTGATAATAAACATGATACTGACAACCAGGGATGGCCGACTGAAAAATGAGTCAAGAGACACTGCAGAGAGGCCGACTCGGGCTAACTTCCCTTGAACAAAAGCATGACTCAATGTGACTATGTGGCAGCATATGATGACTCTGTATAAGTTTGTCATGCAGGAGGCAAAAACGAACCCTCCATATGATTGGAAGAGATAACCAATCGGGGGAGAAATGACTCAATAACATGGTTAAGGCGTACCTAAGTCAAACTAAATCACGCCCAAACAAAGGAGACTTTGCTTTTGAGTGCTTTGTTCAAGGGCAACACGATTGACTGTAGCTACCAATAATAAATGGAAATATTGTCTTGTTCCCGCTCTTTTTGGAATATATAATTTTTTTGTCTTTTTCTTTTAAGCTGGAAAAAGAATAAAAGAATACTATAGTATAGTGGAAGGAATGAGTGTCAGTGAAACAGATGATCTACTTCCTGGGATTGGAACATTCCTATGCTCAATTCAGAGAGGTGAAAACTGATCAATGACACTTAAAGGTGTGTTCCTTCCATGGGTCAAGGTGTGTCAAGTTGCAAAAGTTAAAGGTATGCAAGTTTGATTTTGCAGTTGTCATGGTCAAAAGTTGGCCTAAACACGAGTCCAAGTGAAGCCGGCTACAGGCCAAAAGGTGCAAATGGTCAAAATGTAATGCAGTAGTACAACCCAACACAAAGGAGCCTCTAGGGTATAAGGCTAGAACAACAGCGAAGAAGCAAAGAGGAATGAGTCTTCATTGCATAAGTCATGGCGGGACTACAGAGGACTCCCGAGCCTACTCAGATCAGAGCAGCATGGGCAACAAATGTCAGTGAGGTGCTAACTACGATGCCCATGTAAAGGATGGCTTCTACCATCGTGTCATGATTTAAAAAATCAGCGAGTGAAGATGGCTTACGAACCATAACACGATGGGATCGACCCTATGGCAAATGTATCGACAGATGGAGGCTAGTATGCATAATGCAACGGAAAAATGGCTTCCCTAACATATATGCCAGTGAGAAAACTATACCTGCCATTACGGGTCAGCAGTCATGGAACCGTCTCGAAACTGTCGAAAAACATCCAAAATGTCCTGAAAATCAAACCATTCTCGACATTCCAAGCTCCCAAGTTAAAATTTAAATGAGGCCAAATGCCTCTCTTTCTATAGGCCACCATTTAAACACTGAATTTTTCTTGATCATGGTTTGTAATGGTAAAACAATCTGTGAAAAATCTGGAACAAATCTTTTTACAAAGTTAATTTGACCTAAAAATGATTGCATTGATTTTTTATTATGTGGAAATGGAATATCGGAAATCTATTTGATTCTATCTGGATCAATATAAATACCATCATTTGAAACAATGAAGCCCAAGAGTTTACCTTGGTCAAGAGAGAAAAAGGATTTCTTAGGCTTGAGTGAAATGTCATACCTTTTGCAGCGTTCAAATATTTTTTTCAAATCATGCAAATGATTTGATCTTTTCTTAGAGAAAACAGTAATGTCATCTAAATAGACAACTAATGATTTATTGATTAGACCTTTGAATGCTATGTCCATCGCTCTTTGGAACGTAGCTCCAGCATTGATTAATCCGAAAGGCATTTTTTGATAGGCATAAGTTCCCCACTTGGTTCTGAAAGTAGTCTTAAGTCTGTCATCGGGGTGTACCAAAATTTGGTTATACCTTGAAAAACCATCTAAGAAGGACATTAGTTCAGAACCAGCTAGTGAATGGAGAGTTTTCTCCATTGTTGGTAGAGGGAAATTATCCTTTTGACTTGCTTTATTAAGATTTCTAAACTCAATACAAATTCTAATGTCATCATTTTTCTTCCTTATTGGCACCATGTTGGACACCCAATTTGAATGTCTAACAAGAAAAATTATCTTAACCTTCAAAAGTTTGTTTAACTCAGCTTTGATTTGACCTTCGAGGTTGAGATTAATTTTCTTTAATTTCTGTTGCACTGCCTTTTCTTCAGATAGCATTGGAATTGTATGTTGTATGATAGATGTATCAAATGTTTTCAAATCATCGTATTTCCAAGCGAATACATTTTTATATTTATGAAATAATCTAATAAATGCAATTCTTTCTTCAGAAGTAAGTCCTGATCCCAAATTGATGTTTTGTGGTTTGTCCTCTGTACCAAGGTTTATTAATTCAAATATCAAAGTAGAACTTTGGAGTTTTGAATTAGTAACCTGCTTAAACCTATCTTTGATGTCATAAAGATCTTCAAGTTTGACCACTGGTTTCAGTATTGAATTTTCTTCAAACTTTTCCTTCATTTGAAGACCATGCACACTTCCATCAATAATTTGATCATCATAGGATTTATCAGAAGTTAAGAAATTTAAAATATCATCATCGTGATTGAAGACTCACCAGTTAATGACATTGTCAGGAATTGATGGTCTAAAAATTAACTCTACTGAAAATCTATCGAGACTATAATCTTCAGATGGAAGGAGCTTAGAAGCAACATTTGATAGCAAATCTGCTGCTGCATTTTGGGATCTAGGGATGGGAGAGATATTAAATGCTAGAAAATGAGATACAAGGTCTTGTACCAATGATTGATAATGTTTAAGGTGACTAGAAAGACAATGTATAGTATTTTTGACTTATTTTATAACAATTTCAGAATCACCAAACACTTTCAAATATTGTACCTTAAGACCAATTGCTTTATAAAGTCCTTGAATCAAGGCTTCATATTCAGTGGTATTGTTTGAACACTCAAATTCTAATCTGCATGATAACATAGTCTTTTCTCCCTCAGGACTAACTAAAATACATCCTGCTCCTGCACCTTCATTAGATTTGAACCCATCAAAATATAAGGACCAAAATAAAGGTTTATCTACAGTTTTATTTATAATTTCATCAGCAATTTTAACACACCTTGATGTATCTGTTTGGGAAAAGTTTTCAATTTGAGATGTGAAACTATTAACTGAGAAAGGTGATGATTGAGCAGTAAAATTACCAAAGAATGATTCAGATGATTAGTTACTAAGAATATTATTGATGAATGCTATAGGCTGATTTTCTTGTTCAAACTCTGTCACAGTATGGGTCATATGTTTCTCCCGATCAATCTTTATCTGATTTGGCTTTCCTTTATAGGGCAGCCACATGTAAGACCAATCGGTAGAAATATAACCATGAAGTTTCTCAAACCGGTCTCTATTTAAAATCAAACCATAGAACTCAGGAATATCAGCAATCAATATGTCAATTCTCTGAACCACTCTTGGATCAGCTGATAACCTGATAGTAACTGAATTGATTTCTCCTAAAACTTGGACCTTAGTTCTATCCAATTGGACAATATGCACAGTAGACTTTTGGGGTTCAATATTCAGTTTAGTACATACCGAAGCTAGCATTATATTCGATAAAGCCCCTGAGTCTATCAAGCAATTGTGCATATTTCTATTATAAATCTCATAGGTCAAGAGAAAAGGATGAGTATGGGAATTTGATATATCTCCAATTAGAATAGTATCAGTAGCTTCCACTCTACCAGGTGGTAGTTTACCTGTCTCATTAGCAGCTTTGGATATTACAGCACTTGGAAGAGGAGAAGAAGGTACTACATCCAATTCTTTGAGCACCAATTTTGGTTGATGTTTGAGTTTACTAAGCTCAAACATAATGATAGCTGCTTTTGTTTTCTTCATGTCTTCAATAATGTTGTAATCCATAGAATTTGTAACTACTAATGTTTTAGATGTCGAAGGTGGATTGGAAGCTAATGGCTGATTCTGAGTAGGGGGTGTTGTAGATTTCTTTGTGGGAGTCTTTTCCTTGGTAATAGTACCCATGTTCTTTTTCTTCTAAGTTGTTTGAACAGGTTCTAGAGTGCCTTTACTCCTAGTACTCACTGGGAAAGCTTCTTGTTCTTTTTCCATATTGGAATCGGGCAAAATGAAGTCCCACGTTCCATGACATTCTACAGCTACTTCTTCTTCAGTTTCCTTAGAGGATAAGATTGTATCTTCTTCTTCATCATCCTCTCGGTCTGACTCTGCATTGGATATAGCATTAGGGGGTTTTGATTCTGGTTTCTTAAAGTTTCTAAATGGCTTTTTTGTTGAAGTCTCAGCTACTTATTTCTTGATTTCTATCATTTCATTTGACATAGTTTTTAAAACCTTTTGGAGACCTTCCATATCATATGGATCTTTAGCCATTTTCTTCTTTGAATCATCTTTGAAGGAGACTTTTTTAGATTTTCTGTCTTCAAGAGCAGCTTTCTTTTCTAAGGCGATGATACATTTTTCCACAGCAATTGCCTCTTTCATATTTTCTGCTAGAGTAGGTTTTCTAGCTCTATCTACAAAGATAGCTATGTTTGAAGGTAAAGTTGTTATATACCATTCACTTCTAACTTGTTCAGTAGGCTTAGAGGCAGTAGGAATCTTATTTAAGAGTTTATTAAATCATGAATTGAACTCTTTTATAGGTTCTTTAGATTCTGCTTTAAGATTTGAAAGATCATTAATTAACGTGGCCACAAATCTGTCATCACCATATTTAGTTAAGAACTATTCTTGAAAACTATTCCAACTAGTTATGGATCTTGATGGTAGGGAAAAGTACCAGGACCCAGCTGATCCTTGTAGGGTATAAGGGAAAAGTCTAAAAACTACATCTTCCTCAATGACACCTTTTAAGTTGACTGACAACATAATGTTGTTTATGTGTTCATCTGTTTGTATGCCTACATCTGGATTGAATTTTGGCAATCATTTTTTAGGATGAGCTAGCAATGCATGCAAAGGCGTGGGCATGGTGACTGCACCAGGACTGCTCCATGGGTTTTGTGTCATCTTCAAGCTACTAATGGATGATAGGGCAGATGAGGTTCCAGATGGCTTAGAAAAAGGTGTTGAAGTTCCAGTTCCCTGTTGAACGACAATCTGGAGTGGAGGAGTGGGTGGTTGACTTCTCAATGGAGAAGATGAAATGGATGATGATGATGAGAAAGTTTCACTATAAGATCCTTCAGTATTCTTCCTTGCTCTTTTCCTTTTAGGCAAAGGTAACTCAGTAGGTTCAAAACCAAGCTTTTCACTCTGAAGTCTGGTGAGGTGAGAAGGAATGAATTGCGAAGTAACACTGCCTTGAGATAGCTCAGATTTCTGTGGTGATATTGAAAATCCTTGAAGTTTATGGATTAGAGACTGCACTTCGGGAGATTCTAGAGTTAATTTATCTGAGATATTTTGGGTTTGAGTAGTGGAAGTTGTCTCCTCTACTTCTCGTTTGAAAACTAGTGTTCCAGCATGCAAAGGAGAAGTCGGAGGTGAGGTGGAGGGAGATTTACTCTCAGAATGGATTATAAAATTGGGTTTGGGTGCCATTCACAGTTCATGCCCTCCTTCTAGAACCAAAAGTGTTGATGCCTCGAAAATCACTGCATCAACATCGGGGAAAACCACCCGGTCCAGACCTTAAAAGCAGCTCCTTTTCCATTTGGTGTGGTGGCTCCGACTGGATATAATGGGACTAGTTTCCCAATGACTTATAAATGGGATGGATAAGTGATTGATTATCTAATATCTAGTGGTGATGATGGATGATTTATTATAATATGCAATAATATAAACAACTAATCTATCCTGGGAAGTCTTTCTCTTAGTGAAACTTTTGACTATTCTTATTGACAAGTAGGCATATATATTACTCTACTTATAAACAAGAATATGCATTCAAATGATAATTACTTTGTTCAAATAGTCAAACATATTAATGATTAAAACATTATTACACTATTCTTTATATATTATTGATACACATACATATGAAAAATAACAATTCTTTAAACATTCAATAGTGATAAGTAAAAGAATTGTTGTAAAAGCATATACGTCAATAATAGCAAAAAAATGAATAAATGTTGATTCACATAAAAGCATAAAGCAAGAACATAGATAATAGTACCATATGTATTTGAATTTCCTCTGATATGAATTGCAATCAAATCCCGCCTTCTAACTTGGAAACACTTTCATAAGAAGCAATAGTACATATCACATAAAAGTATTCTTCATCAAAACTTAGAATTCAAGTCCAGTTTTCATAAAATATATATATATATATATATATATATATATATATATATATATATATATATATATATATATATATATATATATGAAAGCACAATAGTGCAACTTCCAATCTAAGTCTTAATACAAAAATTTGAAGACCCTTTCTAAAAACATGAAAGGGTCTATAACTACTATCTAAACTAACAAACTATGAAATAAAAATGCTATGTGCTGGTATTAACCAAATCATGGAAATTGTGATAATCTCCTCAAAATAGGTATGTTGTAGTCGGTTAGAGTGATTCACTATTTCAGCTCACTATCTTGTGTCCTGAGCTGGCAAATGGAAAGCATCAGTTGTAATTCTCATGGGTGACTCATTCGTGAATGTAGTTGGGCAGTGTATGTGGCATTTGTAATTTTGGGAATAATACAACCAATTGCATCGGTGAGGCATTTCATCGCTGTTTATTGACTGTGAATTTTAGCAAGGAAGAACCAAAAGGTATCCCATGTTAAATTTTGAATGCCTGTGATTAATCTTTCCCTTTTTTCCAGTTCCTACTTCCTTGTGTGTTCCAATGCTTTCACTGATGGAAGTTTCCTTGGATAACATTCTGTAATTAAATTTGACAAATAAAGAGTGTTATTAATCAGTTCAATCGGATTACTAGTTGCCAATATGCATCTTGACGTTGCCCTTTCTACTTTCATCAGTTGAGATTACCATTCACAGAATAGGATTTCCTTATGCGATTTGAGAATCTGGGGTAGATCTACAGCTTTTCCTTCTTTGGTTTCTTGCCAAGACAGAAACTCTGTTAGTGTTTCATTTGCTTGCTCCAGTTTCTGTCTTACATCAACTAATTTATCAATCATAGATGAAGATTCAACATTAAAGCAGATTAATGATTTATTGCATGTTAGGAATAGTGGCAAGATTCAACATCTGCATCTTTCCTGCTTCTTTCTCTGCATGCTTGTAGTCATGTAAACTGAAAATGTCGCATCGTAAAGGTGATATAGGCCATACCTGTTTTTTAGAATTTCTACGGGTTTTTGATGTCCCTTCAACAGTTATTTGATATGCCAATTCCCGTGCTAACAATTTATCAGGCACATATAGGGGGAGGACATGGGGTTTAGTAAGGCTGCCAAAAAGCCTTATATAGGTAAATTTTTCCTCCCTAAACCAGCTGCCTACTGCTGTTAGGTCAATTTGTGCTTCCTGGGATATTTTGGGGGCAGGCTTATTGAAAATAGAATAATATGTAGGTAGAACAAAGCCATTGCAAATTCTGTACAGGTGGTTTTTGTAGTGAGCTTTCCATAATTGTTGATGATAAATATGAATCGGGTTTGGATCTTGGGCAGTCCATTTCCATCCGAGTATCAGGTATTTGGAATTAAAACAAATAGTATCCATAATATATGCACTGTAGTAAAAGGGGGGAATGGTCCGAGAAGTTGTATGTGGCTTTGATCTATATTCTAAAATTGTTGTGGCTAGTCTATCAGACAAAATATTTGCCCAATCCATAACATAACCATTAATTGCTGCTTCCGTTAGCGGGACCATATCTATAGTGAATTTGGCTGAATCATGTTGTCCCCATAATCTACATATCATAGCTCCAGCATAGCAGTAAGGAGAAGCTAATGAGTCGACAGAATACTTACTCGATGTCTCGTGTTTGTGCTTCTCCGGGAAATGCCTCCATTGCTTGATCAGGTCCAACTCTAAGTCATTTTCTTTTTCAAATGCTTCTAGGAAAACTTTGTTGTAGCGTTTTTCAGGCTCTGGTATATGGTACATTTTCCTAAGATATTCAAGCTTGAATGAGCGAAATATTCTCCCTTTAGCTGTGCAAAATGTTCTGTCCGAAGTAGGGATTTTCTCCACTACCCATCTTACCACATCAGTATACGGAAAAACTTTGGCTCCCACCGTTATCTTGTGAAGATGAGAACAAGCCAATTCCTTGAGAGTTCCTTCTGAATTATTGGTTGAATTGGCAGTGGCTTCCTCTGATAATTCCTCAAGCTTCTTTGCTTCTATCAGATTATAGATGCTTTCCCAGGTAGTATTTCCCAAACCAAGGTATGTCGTATCTGAGATTAATCCTTTCTTGCTCTATTCTGGTTGTTTAGCCATAGGAGTTACTATGGAATTCTTTGATTTCTTCCCCATTTTCTCTGGATTTTTGAATTCAGAGAGACTATGCACAAACAGTTGCAAACCGTAATGCAGAAATACTGCTGCCACAAGCCAATATGATAATGAATAGAATTGCAATGATTGACATATGATAAATGAAATATAGTTAAGAATTACCACGGATGAAATCTTTTAAAGGATCTATCCTTAACTGTAATATTAAATAGCCGTTCAAACCGCCAATCATGATGAATTAATATCATAAATACCCATCTCATCAATCGTATACCGAATGATTATTTCAAGCATGCTTTAGATTTGATTGATCGGCGATTGACGATAAATTGCAAATTGCAATAGAGAGTAACAATGTAAACTTTGAAACGGGAACTATAAACTCAAAACGGGAACTCTGGCCAAAAAACCCCAAAAAAACATCAAAAACAGTGCTAAAAATGAAAAGTGTGTATACTGGAACGATGTTTTTTTTTTTTAGGTGTCAATTTTGAACGTGTTTTAAAAATGGCGGTGACTACGAAATTTACTATGAAATTTTCGTGCAAAATATAGCTTCAAAAAAAAAGTGATGATACTGGAATAACGTTTTTTTTTTAGGGTCAATTTTCAAACTTTTTAAAAAATGCTAATAAAACCAATTTTTTATGTCTCAAACAAAGTTAATTTTTAAGGAAAAAACACATTAATGTTTCTGGTAGAATATCATTTTTCTTTCCTAAGTATAAATTTAACATGTTTTCAACCACACTATGCTAGATACAAAAGAAATTGAAATTTTTTCAACTATAAAATTAAAAAACCATGACATTATGAACAAATTATATCACTGAATTAAATCAAAAGTCTTTATTTATATACTAAATAAAACAGACATTATATCTCTAATTTGATATTGCATTATAGATATTTAAACAATAAAATTTATCATACTTAAGACATAATCCAACAACATAAAAATGCTTCATAACTTCTCATTTAACAACATATGGAAAACATTAATTTTATTTGAAGATATGATGCATACATCAGTTATATAATCTGTCTTAAACAATTATTCAAAATCACTCATATTTTCTTGCACACCATCACAATTCACATCTTCAGATGAGTGATTGGATGCTAACGAAGATGTTCCATATTCTTCTCTTTCATCAACTAGTGCCCCATCTGAGTCCACATGCATGCCCAACATTCCAGGTTTCAAAAGTCTTCTAGATATACGACTGGTTTCAGCAGACTCCCATGTCAACACTATTCCTTCTGGTAACAACCTTTTCAGAATCTCTGTCGTCTTGAAGCGAAGAGTTCCTCTCTTTGTTAAATTGAAGTCATAAACAAGTATGTCAACATCCTCCAATTGTAATATGTCTGTGCGGCGGCGATTTATATTTGTACCCTTTCTTTTTCTTTTTCCACCATTTTTTTTGTCAACTACCTTCTCTGGCTTATACACACCATTGGATGGGTGTGTATTTGTGGCATACCAATGTACTTCAACACATGTAACATCCTCATTTTCTGTAAAGACCTTTATAACTTTAGCAACCCAAAATGGATAGCCTTTGGGATCTCCATCTGCTAGCACTGCAATCATGCAACCCTCCTTAATATCATGTACTGAACCCCTATAAAGGTCTTCCATGGCTTCACGTTGTGCACGAGATCTTCTGGAACCAATATACATCTCTCTTTCCATTGCCTGTGAAGAATTAATAATACCTTGAGTTTGTTGCTGTTCAACAATGTTTACTTCCTCTTGTTCATTCGACACATTTTGTTGCCAAATAAATGGATTTTTCAAAGGTATATCTTCATTGGTTGTTGTTGAAATGATATCACTTTGATTATTGAAAAATGACTCCCACCAAACTGAATCAGCAATGTCAAATTACTCATATGTATATCTAATACATTTTTTAATTTCTTCTAGGCAACCAGAATAATTTATATGTCTATTCTGTCTGCGTGCATTCTGAACTTCACCAACTGATTGTAATAACAATATTTTTGATGCAAATATTGGACGATCTGGAATGAACTTCAAAAATTGCAAACCTAATGATGGTGCCCATTCTGTAGTAGTTGAAAACTTCTTGCCCCATATTAGTGTTTTCCCATCAATTTTTTTTATACGAAATTGATGTTGGAAGCTAATATCATTAAGTTGTTCAATGCATTTCCCCTCACCATATGATCCTAGAATAAACCTTCGCATGTCAACAGTTTCTTCCAACACTTCAAAAGCAGGCTCTGGCATGTATGATTTCTTAATACATTCAATTAGTGATGGCAAGCTCCCAACTTCCTTCCTCCTCAATGTGACTGAAAAACGACTGAACATTTGATCAATATGGTCATGAGTGTGCCCAACAAGAAGGAAACCAACCTTTACCTTTTGAAAAATTCTCAATTCAACAAGCATGTTCAGATACCCAAAAACAACCTGATTTTTGTTTTCATGGCAAGTGTTCTCCAATTGTAGATACAAAACTTCAGGAAGATTACTAGACCAATGAGAAATCACATCATGAATTATGGTTATGGTCATATTTAAATCATTATGAATATTTGGAGCTGTGAAGTACACCCTTGGCAACATTTTCCCATTGAAGACCATACAACAGACCAAGTGAAACTGAATAAAATTTTCCTCTTGTAGATTTTTGGGTGTGCGAACAAAATGTGGTAAAAGTGTTTTCTTCTGGTCCATACCATCAATTATCAAACCCAAATATTTATTTGGATTAGCATAACACTTCTTTCGATGCTTGTACAACTTCTTCCTTTCATTTGTTTGTTTTTCGCGATGCTCCTGAAGTTCTTTGGCAATTAAATCTACACAACATAAAAGAAATTCATTAAGAAATATGTTTTCATAGTTGATGACTATACAATTTTAAAAGTAAAAGTTATGAACACTTACCTCTTTCTGAGCCTTCACATTTGTCCCTTTTTTATTTAAGAGAAGCACATGTACTGCAAATCCCCATCCTTGTCTTCTTAGGAATACAAACATTATTGAATTCTTTCTTCCACATCTTCACAAAATATTGATATGTAATAAATTGGCCCTGTCCCTCAGCACTTTCTGCATATTCTTTGTATAAGTTGTAGATTTCTCATCTTGAAAAATTATCTGGAATATGTATTGTCTCTCTATTTGGCATACACTCTCCATGCTTTGAAAAGAAATCTTTCATCCATGACATTGCAGTATTTGATAATGGCCCAAACTGTCTTTTATAACGTACTTCTGAATAAAATGTGGGATCCTTTTCCAAATTTTCTTGAATTCTCGAGAGATGAAAATTCCCAATTGAATGAAACATTTTGAAAGCTTTTCTACACAATAATAAATTCCTAATATGATAATCATAACCTGACAATGTAGATTGCATGCAGCCAACTAAATATGAGTTTTGCATGCTTTTATTCATTGACAAATATCTCTTCCTGCTTTCTAATGCAAATGTGAAATCCATACATTTCAAGCAATTTTTTTGGCAACATTCACTTGAAATGAGAGCGCTGATAGAACTTCTTCTCGTCAGATATTCTGCTCTACCCCTTGTATAACTAGAATAGTTTGCATCGATATGAAAAGGTCTGCTCCTACTCCTCGATACAATATTTCTTGGCAACATCTCCATCATTGGATCATCACTGCTGCTCTCATAGTCCTTAGAATCAGAACTAAGAGGACATTGTGATACTCCAATCTTTTGAAAATCATCATCCCGCACTTCGTCACTGCTGCTCTCATAGTCCTTAGAATCGAGACTAAGAGGACATTGTGATACTCCAATCTTTTGAAAATCATCATCCAGTGCTTCATCACTGCTGCTCTCATAGTCCTTAGAATCAGGACTAAGAGACATTGTGATACTCCAATCTTTTGAAAATCATCATCCCACGCTTCATCACTGCTGCTCTCATAGTCCTTAGAATCAGGACTAAGAGGACAATGTGATACTCCAATCTTTTGAAAATCACCATCCCGCGCTTCATCACCGCTGCTCTCATAGTCCTTAGAATTAGGACTAACTGGACACTTTGACACTCATTCTTTTGAAATTCATTATCACACTCATCATCACTGCTGCTCTCATAGTCCTTAGAATTAGGACTAAGTGGACACTTTGACACTCCATTTTTTTGAAATTCATTATCACACTTTCATCACTACTGCTCTCATAGTCCTTAGAATTAGGACTAAGTGGACACCGTGACACTCCATTATTTTGAAATTCGCCATCATGCACGTCAAAACTGCTGCTCTCATAGTCTTCAGAATTAGGACTGAGTGGACACCGTGACCCTCCATTCTTTTGAACTTCACCATCACACTCTTCAAAACTGCTACTCTCATAGTCCTCAGAATTAGGACTAAGTGGACGTCGTGACACTCCATTCTTTTGAACTTCACCATCATGCTCTTCATCACCGCTGCTTTCATAGTCCTTAGAATTTGGACTAAGTGGAATTTGTGACTCTTTATTAATTTGAAATTCTCCATCCCCTCTTTCATCAGTGCTGCTCTCGTAGTCTTTAGAATCGGGACTAAGTGGAAGAATTGACTTTCTATTCATAGTGGAAGAATTCCCGCTATATTCATCAATATGAATAGAGTTGTTATGCGATGAAGATGTTGATGGTGTATAAACTGAAACTTCACCATCAAACAATCCATCCCTTTCAAATATAAGATGTTGAATGATACAAATGGAGTCTCCTAAGAATATTATATAGCTTAAAGAATGAAATATTCCCTCCAAAAAATTTCGCGAAAATATTTCCCTCCAAAAGTTTGTTAGATTTATTTACCTTTATTATTTTATTCTACAATTCATTGAAAAACATAAACTAAATTTTTTTATGAAATCAATCACTGAAATTCAAATTGTAAACTACAACTTCTATATTAATTATTCTAATAGTTAAATTATATAATATTTACTAAACAACTAATTTTTTTTTTTTAATTTTTATAATATATTCTAAAACAAATTAATCCCACATTCAATCCATTGTAAAATAACTCTACAATATTCACTCTATAATAATTTAAAACAAATTATCCCACATTAATCGTACAGAAAAACATCTTCGTAATTTCACTTATATATTAAATTTCGTTATCACTATTACTTACCTCACATCCAGGTTTTCTAAGTTCGTTGAAAGACTTGTGAATTTGTGGAGCAGCTATATTGCTATCAACAACATATTCAACGAAGAATTATCGCAATTGAAAGGTAAGTTCAATTTTTTTTCAAAATTTTCATATTAAATTAATTTAACGAAGAATTTTTTTTTTTTTTTAAATTAATAATTTTTCCAAGCCAAAATAACAATTATGTCAATCGTGAGCATGGTGGGCCCAATCAAACTCAATCACCCAATAATCGTGGGTAGGCCGTCGTCATGCCCCTTCCCCCAACCCATTACCGATCTTTCCCATTCACCCATGCCCTCTTCCCCCTTCTACCCTACCCATGCGCCAGCCCTTGCCACCCCCAACTCACCCACCCATGCACCCTTTCCCCAACTCTTCCTTCCCTACCCCACAACTCTCCTCCCCATAAGCCCACCCCCTAACTCCCATTCCCCTCCAATCTCAACTCCTCCCCCTTCCTTAACGTCAGCCCCATGGGCCCCACCCCCTAACTCCTTCCTCGTGCCCCCTCTCCCTCCACCCCCTTCTGCCCCCCCCCCCCCCAACCCGTGCCCTACCCCCCCCTTCTGCCCCTACCCCTACCCCCCCCTACACCCTAACCCCCCCACCCCATCTCCCTACCCCCCCTACCCTTACCCCCCACCCCCCCATTCCCCCCCCCCCTACCCTTACCCCCCCACCCCCCCATCCCCCCCCCACCCCATCCCCCTACCCCCCCATTCCCCCCCGCCCCATCCCCCTACCCCTACCCTTACCCCCCCGTCCCATTCCCCCCCCCCCCCCCCTCTCCCCACCCCGCACAACCTCCGCCCCCTCCCCGGCCCACCCCGCCCGCCGCCCCCCCCCCTCCCCCGCCCCCTCTCCGGCCCACCCCGCCCGTCCCTCCCCCTCTCGGGCCCACCCCGCCCACCCCTCCCCTCCCCGGCCCGCCCCTCCCCCTCCCCCACCCCCTCCCCAGCCCCCTCCGCCCGCCCCTCCCCCACCCCCGCCCCCTCCCCGGCCCCTCCGCCCACCCCGCCCCCTCCACCCGCGCAGGGCCACCCCCGGGTTGCCAGTCGAGCGGGGCGGGGCGGCCTGGGGGTGGCCCTGTGCGGGCGGAGGGGCCGGGGAGGGGGCAGGGTGGGCGGAGGGGGAGTGGTGGGTGGGGAGGGCGAAGGGGCCGGGGAGGGGGCAGGGGAGGGGGAGCGGTGGGCGAGGTGGGCGGAGGGGCCGGGGAGGGGGCGGGGGAGGGGGAGGGGTGGGCGGAGGGGCCGGGGAGGGGGAGCGGTGGGCGGAGGGGGCCGGGGAGGGGGCGGGGGAGGGGGAGGGGTGGGCGGGGTGGGTCGGGTAGGGGGTGGAGGGTGTGCGGGGTGGGGAGGGGGCGGTGGGGGGGGGAATAGGGGGGTAGGGGGATGGGGTTGGGGGGTAGGGGTGGGGTAGGGGGCGGGTAGGGGGTGTAGGGGGATGGGGCGGAGGGGGAATGGGGGGGGTAAGGGTAGGGGGATGGGGGGGGTAGGGGGGGAATGGGGCGGTAAGGGTAGGGGGGGTAGGGGGATGGGGCGAGGGGGGCGGATGGGGTAAGGGTAGGGCGGGGGTAGCGTGGAGGGGGGGGATCGGGGGGGTAGGGGGTGGGGGGTAAGGGTAGGGGGGGGTAGATGGGTAGGGCGCGGGTAGGGTGTAGGGGGGGGGTAAGGGTGGGGGGGGTAGGGGGATTGGGTGGGGTGGGGGTAGGGGCAGAAGGTGGGGGGGGTAGGACGCGAGGATGGGGGGGGATGGGGTAGGACACGGGGGTAGGTGTGGGCGGGGGGTTGGGGGCGCGCACGGTGTGGGGAGCGATGGGCGCAGTGGGGAGGGGCGGCCGCGGGGAGGTGTTGGGGGGTGTAGGGGGTTTGGGGGGATGGGGGGGAGGGGGTTTTGGGGGCGGGGGGCGAGGGGGGAGGGATGGAGCGGGGAGTGTGGGGGGACGATAGGGGGTAGGGTGAGGGAAGGGGACGGGGGGCTGGGGACGGGGGGAAGCTTAGGGGGTTGTGGGGGGCGCGTGGGTAGGGGCTCGCCCATACTTGCCTAAATGTCTACTTAGCCTCATTATCCCTCACCTGACCTCCCGCTCGCCCATCGACCCACCTTCCCGTTAGAGGTGGTTGGGCAATTCTGATTATACAAATAAAAAATTTATGGTATATTTTTGTTATTAATTTAAGTTAATATGTTTTTTTATTTACTAATTTATGTGTTTTTTTTTAGGAAAATGGCATCAAAGAAAATTTCTGTGAATCTTTCTGGACCAAAGAGTCTTAAAGGTGTATCTTCAAAAAACATTGGTGAACGAACTCCACCTGAGCTCATGCCTACAAATATTTCAAGTGCTTCAAGTGATAAGAAGCTAATCTCAGATTGGAAAAGTTCAAAAGAGGTGAAATTTCCATCAAGAGTCTGGTATGTGAAAGAAAGAGAGAGCACAACTGTGAATATATATCTATACATTGATATACCCCATAATAATGAAAATTTGGAGGTGATGGGAAGAGTCATAGATATGTGTTCGGTACCAAACACTGAAGTTGTTTACGTACTTACAAAAGCTCCCAAGTCACATGAAAGGATTAAATACCGACTATCATATTCATTATATGACACGAGAGAGGTATCTACAAAGTTGTGTAAACAAATCGTAAATGAGATGACACAAAACATCGTAAGTATTGTTACTTGTATTTTTATTTTGCGTTTTGAAAGTGTCTCGCTATATTTTTTAACTTTGTTTATATTAACATATGATATTTTGTTTGGCAGAATTTTGTTGAAAGCTGTTCAATTAGGTTGGGAGGCATTCATTTCATAGAGCATGATATCATGAAAGTTGTCAGCCATTTTTACTCAGATTCAGAAGAAGATATGGAAAACATGGAAAATGTAGTAATTGATGATGCTACAAAACTACATCCAAAGAATCAGAAAAAAAGGCCTCTAGTGGATAAATCTAGCAAGGGTAAACAAGTTACTTTTGAGGACGATGAAGTTGAAATTGACAATGAAGCATATGTTGCCATTACTGAAGATGACATTGGAACTGAAGAAGGTCGTAAAAGACCAAAAGTAACAATGCCCAAGAATAGATCTCTTGAGAATGTTATGACGAAAAAAAGTAGAGTTGAAGATCTTGAAGTAGTCATTACCAACAGTAAAGAACCTAGTGAAACTTCAAAAGAAAGCAGAGAAATCATTACACCAGGAGCTAATTTAGATGATGGCATAATCAAAACAAAACAAAATGCCATTCGACAGAATTTGACAAAGAGAAACTTAATTGATGGTGGTCGTACATTTCAGTTAAATGTCAGACAAACCTATAAGGCAAGTGAAGGACAATGCCAATATCAAGTCAGAAAGCCACATCATCTGCATGTTCACAACTTGAAGACATTGATGAGGTACAATCCATATGCTCATGTGGTTAGTTATGTGCTTCTTGTTGATCCACTTCAAGTTCCAAACAAAGAAGCATTTGATAAGTCAAAATGTTTTGAATACAATTATTATGTGCTTGGGGGGAACCATTCTGTTGAAGCTCAAAGACAATTGATGGAGGAATATCCTAATAACCCACGTTTTGAAACAATGAAATGTATCATTTATGCTGGTTTAAATGAAACAGAAGCAAAGTTAGTGGCATGGGATCATAATTCAGATAATGAATATAGGATGTCTATGACTTTGATCCAAATGGTTAGATTTATTCATAGTGAATTCCTAGAAAAATGTGGTGGGGATAAGATAAATATTACTGCAGATTTCCGAAAGGAATGTTGTATGGAAATAGGCTATCAAATTGAAGAGAAAACCAATTCAAAAGGTGGAAAAGATAGCAGATATAGCGATTTATTCAGAGGTGTTGATAACATTTTCCAATTGGCATTTAGAACTGGAGATATTTGGAATTTGATTGATGACATTTTTAGCATGTGGGAAGACATTGGCATTAAAAACCAGAGGGTCAAAAAGTCTAAGCCATTGATATGTAGCAACAATAAATCAGCTCCTGAACTGAAGCAACTTCCAGACGATATGACCATCACGCCTTGGAGGGCGATGCAAGGAGTGAAAGATGAAAAAATTGTCAAAACAATATTATCTCGTGTGAGGTCAGGGGAATTATCATTGGAAGAAATGTCTGAAGAATTTCAAAAGTAAGTTTGCTGAATTATTTTTACTTATTTCCAGGATTATAGTTATCTTTTAAATAAAACATGTTGTTATTGGTAATATTTGTTATACATATCATTATATTAACTTTTTCTTACTTTATCTATGCAGTCACAAAGTTTACATGAAAATTTAGGAACAAATGGTTAAATTGTTGAATGAAGATAGTTGGGATGATGTTGTACGCAACTATCCAGATTCAAGTTCTACATCAACATTAAAAGCTTTTTATCTTGCATTTAAAAAGGTAACTTGATTTATACATTCAGTTTTAATCATCTGTGTACTATTTTTAATTTAAAACTTACACATACATTTGTTTGTTTGGTAAAAGATGAGGAAAGAAGATAATGGAGCACCAGACAGTTTCAAGACTTTTATTGAAAAATAAAGATTGAAAGACTAAGAAAGCAACGTATTAAGAATGTTGAACTTGATCCAACTCTTAATCATTTCATTTGGAATGGGCTAGACACTATTCAATATCAAGTAATACAAGGCGACTGTGAAGACATTGCTAAACTCATGCCAAAAAGGGATTATGCCCTGGTTATTGCAGATATTCCCCATGGTTTCAATATTCCAAACATTTACTATGATAGTGACCCTTATACTTATCAAGCTTTTAATAAAGTGGTGGCGGGATTTATGGAAGTGACGTCATCACCATTATGGAGATTCGTGACATTTCATTCAGACACACAATTGGCAATGGTATTGTCAAGCTTCAAGGGGAAAGCAAATTCAAGGATGTAGCTTACATGGTAAGATGTTTAAAGGTATATTTGATTAATGTTCAAAAATTCATTTATGTACAAGTTAATTGAACTTTTACTATTTTATGTTACAGGCAAAAGTCAAATCTTCTTAACAATGAAGATCAACAATTTATAAATGACTGTGAGTTCATTCATATTGATAGTTGGGCAAAAGATGATAGCCATATGTCTATGATTTTTAATCGGGTGGACAGAAAGAGTCATAGCCAAATACTGACTTATGATGCTGTTGTGAGAAAACTAACATATGAAGACAAAGAAACGAAAGGAGAGATAGTTAACATTTATCAGAAACCACAATTATTGATTAACTATCTTATAGACATATGTTCAAATGAAGGAGATTGGGTTCTGGATTTATTTTCTGGCTCAGGTAGGTTTTGCCACATGGAATTGAATTTCAATATGTTCTTTTTTTTAATTAATATTTCATTGTACTAATTTACTTCATTATTTTTTTGTGCTTGATAATTAGGTACAACACTAGCATGCTGCCTTCAAAAAGGAAGAAATTGCATTGCAATTGAGAAAGATCCATTACAATGCAATTTCATTCAGCAAAGAATTAATGCTCTTCAATTTCTTCCAGATGCAATGCAAGAAATTGGGTTGAAGAAAGGGGACTTTAGTGAATCACGTGTGGCAAAAAAGGCAAAGGAACCCCAACCACCATTACATGGAATGTTTGGAAAGACATATATTGGGAGATTTGCAGACATCAAAGACCCATTAGAAGAGGAAATTGCGCAAAACGAAGCAGAAAATATTGTGGAAGATGACAATGATGAAACTCTAGAGGACGAAGAGTTTGGATTACGTGACATTGTTGATTAAATTTAAGTTATACCTGGAAATCAAGCTTTGCAATGTTTTGACTCTGACATTTCATGAAAAGAATAATCAATGAATTAAAGTTGTTATGTGTTCAATATTTGTAATTTGTGATTTTCACATTGATTTTTAAGTTAATTATTATTTTTTGAAAAAAAAGTTGTTATTATTATTTTTTGACATGAAATTCATAAAAAAAACTATTATTTGACCATTTTTAGTTAATATTTTTGTATAAAAATTGTGATTTTGACATGTTAATTCTAGAAAAAAAATTATCAAAACGTTTAGTTTTTTTGTTATATTTATATTAAAAATGGTTATTTTTATGTCCATTGTTAAAAAATGTTGTTTTTTAGAAACAATTATTTCATGTGGATTGAAAAATTAATTAAGGATGTATAAATATGTAGATTATCTAAAATTCAAACTATCGACTTTCTAATTTAATGCAAAACAATAAAAACCCCACTAAAAAAAAAAAAAAATTAAGATAGAGAACAAGAAAATATGAATAAAATGACCACTTCAAAAACTATCAAATTTAGAAAATAATTTTTTACATTTCACACACTAGAAAATTTAAAGTCAAAAAATAGGTCTTTTAAAAAAAGGGTGTGATGCAGAATACTCACTTTTTAAAATCAGCATGAAAATCACTACCATTCTAAAACTTAATGCACATGAAAAAAAAATTAAAGTTCCAAAAACCATGTTCTAAAAAAAACATGTGTATTCTGCATCACCACTTTTGAAAATCAGGTCATTTTTTTGCTATCTCTACGAAACGGGTAACAGTATCAGTTCCCATTTCAAAGTTTACATTGTTGAGTGTTAAAGGGGAAGGGTTTAGCGCTTACAATGGATATCTCTGATTGCCGAAAGATAATATTAATATAATGGAGTAGGGTATTTATGCATGCAAACTATTTTTCAACGTACATTTACCTTTTGAGATGCGCGCCCAATTAATTGATCGCAGTCGGGGTTTGGCTTAAGCTTTTATTCTTTTGTCATATGACTCCGCCAATTTCTGATTTGTGATTTACTTTATCACATCAGGAGATTTAATGAGGCTTTCACTTATGGCCCTTTATCAACGAATATCTCCGATTACCGATTGCAATATCGGATCAGAAGATATGATAAGCCCTTATATGTGTTCCTTTGGCATTTGATTTCATCGATTGCCGATTGCGATTTCCTTTTCGAATCAAAGAATTGGATGGGGGTTTTTTTGTGTGTGTGCCTTTTGTCATTGCGATATGCAATCTCCGATTGATTTATCGCAATGTAGAATTGTTTTATAACTTTTAAAGGAACCCTTTGCTTTTATCAAAAGGCTTTATACAATGATT
Source organism: Pinus tabuliformis (assembly GCA_031772625.1). NCBI lineage: Eukaryota > Viridiplantae > Streptophyta > Pinopsida > Pinales > Pinaceae > Pinus > Pinus tabuliformis. The sequence continues at coordinate 398,826,919 of CM062816.1, forward strand.
TATTTATAGCAGGCCTTTTAATAAAGATTTTCCTTATTATGGGGTTAATACCATTTTTTATTTGTGGACACACAAATCTTAACTAAGTTGATTTAAAAAGGGACTAATTTCTTATTAAAAATTTTATGTAAAGATTTTTAGAAATGGGGGTTTGTTATACAGCACAACAAGTTCATACAGACACAGGGGAAGTTGTAAACCAATTGTCATCAGAAATGGTTCACCTACCTACAATAGTTCCATTTGAACATTAAGTATAAGAATGGAAGCACCAATAATTTCATTGATTGCCTCATCTGACCACCGGTCATGGCACTAATCAATGTGCTCGACTCCTATGGCCATGAGACTTCGGGGTGGTCACATATTTATAAGAGCGATATAGAATGTCATTCATAAAAGGGATTTTGAGGATCAGTGGGTAATCTTGGTCATTGTAACTTTTTGATCTCTTCAGTTTTGGATCTCTCTCTCTCTCTCTCTCATTCTTGGACACTTAGAGTTTTCATCAAGCACTTTGGCATTGGAGAAGTTGTAAAATGATAAACAACACTTACCAGACACTCTTGGAAGGGAAGAAAGTTCCAAATTTTCACCTTCAAAATGCACTGTTATGCCACCTAGGACACATCTTTTCTCCTTCAACAGAGCGTGCCAATATGATTTAGGAGGCACACTACAGTCGGGTCGCTAGACATTTTAGAGTAGGGAAAACAATGTTAGTATTGCAAAAGTATTTTTCTTGGCCGAAACTTCATCAAGATGTTGGGAAGTACATTAGATCCTGCACCACCTATGCCATTTCAAAACCAACCATCAAGAAGAAAGGAATGTATACTCCTTTACCTACTACTAGTCGACCTTGGGAATTTGCCTCCATGGATTACATGTCGGGCCTTCCTTCTACTAAGCACAGAAACAATTATGTTTTCGTGGTCATCGATAGATTCCCCAAGATGGCCATCATGGTGGCCTGCAAGATGAGTATCACAACAAAGGCCATTACTAAGCTCTTCTTTGAGAGAGTGTGGGTATACTTTGGGATCCCACAATCCATTGTCTCAAATCAGGACAACAAATTCCTGAGTTCATTCTGTTCCAGTCTCTAGTTGATGTTGGATACAAAACTTACTAGGTCCACGACTTTCCATCCCCAAATTGATGGCCAAACAGAGGTTGTCAACAGGATGATTATACACATTATGCACATGTACAACTCGAAGCATCCACGCATGTGGGATGAAATTCTCCCTTATGTCCAACATAGCTACAACAAAGCTCTCCATAGCACAATAGGCCACAACCCCTTTCAGATAGGGTTAGGATTTCAGCCATTATGTCCCATTGATGTGGCCATACCATTTGTAGCCACTCATGCATATTTGGCTCACATCCACTATGAAGCCAAAAGGGCTAATAGCTTCATTGAGCGTATTCAACACATCCACCAGCATGTCCATAATATATTGGATAGATCCAATGCTAAGTACAAGTAGAGCCATGATTAGAATCGAGTACCGCACAAGTTCCAGGTGGGCGACAAAGTTTGGTTGCATTTGGAGAAGGAGCGCCTCGATGGACCCCACTGCAAGCTTCGCCCCACTCTAATAAAAAATGGACCATGCACCATCACCAAGGTTTTCAGTGACAATGCCTTTGAGCTCAGCATCCTATCATTCCTTGGTCTGCACCAATTATTCAATGTAGACCGGCTTCAGCCAGACTTTCCACGCTTGTTGGACACATATGACATTGCAGAACAACTCACACCAACAGAGCTCATCTTGAACTACATGAAACAGGCCACAATTGATCAAATTATGGGCACATAGATCAAGAACACTCACCAATAGAGGATACATCTATATCGAGGCTTCAAAGCAGGCCAACGCCTTCACCAGGACAAGTGGTTCACCAGGGACCAGGTTCAATAGAAATTTCCTCTCCTCATAGAGGCTCTACATGCAATGGGGACCATTGCTTCTTAAGGGGGCAGGAATGATACAGGTGGATATTGGTGGCCACCCATCTATTCCACCTAGACCCTCGAGTCAGCTTCATCTGTTTCCTTGTTTATTTTAGCATTTACTATTTCTAGCAGTTTTTTGGGACCTAAACTTTTGGAGCAGTTTTGACCCCCTAAACAACGTTTTTTGAAGTCCGTTGCAAGCCCACTAACAAAGGCATGGAACCTATAGTACTCAAAGAGATATTTCCAACAAGGTACCTGTTATGAAACCAACTCACAAAAAGATAGAAAAGATAGATCAATGCCTTAGAATTCAACCTCTTCGAAGGGGCAACCTCCTTTACATTACATAAATGAACAATTCTTGGATGATACAAATGAAAAGACCTCCTTTCTATATATAGGAGTCTAAGGGGTCATTATATAATCAAAGCCGGCATAACAATAATAATGTAAGGGCACAATAATAACAATATGGGGACTACATGGGCACAACAATATAATAAGGGGGTTGTACTAATAACAATAAGGGGTTACACTAGTAGTATAGGGACCTAACATGCCCCTCTCCTTCAAAAAGTGTTATCCTCAACGCTTGAGTAGTTCTTCATGCTTCCGTATAAAATTCTTGTCCTCCCATGTGGAATCGTCAGTGGGTAAGTTCTTCCACTTGATGAGATACTCTGAAATTGATCGATTTCGTAGCTGTTAGGTTCTTGTTTCTTTGACTTCTCCAGGTTCCAATATGATTTTTCCTTCCTCTTCAAGTTCTGGCAATATTGTTTGAATTGGGATCTTCTGCAACTTTTGAATGAGTGGCCACACTTCTTCATCCTTCTTAAATTCATCCCTTGCTTTGTTTATCCAATCTGGTTGGATAATAGAAATAGCACAAAACAATGCTTCCACATCCTCATCCTTTCTTGAGAGTGCATCTGCAACAAAATTTTTCTTCCCTTTTCTATAGATGATCTCAAAGTCATAACCCAACATATTTGTGACCCATTTTTTCTGTTCTTCTAAAGATAATATTTGTTCTAAAAAGTATTTAAGACTATCATGATCCATTTTTACCTTGAAGTGTCTTCCCATTGGGTAAGGTCGCCATTTTTTAAGTGCATGTAGTATTGCCAAAATTTCCTTCTCATAAATATCTTGCTTGAGATGTAGCCGTAAAAATACCCAATCACCTACATCAAAACATTTTTCACTATGATGTTGATCTACCTATTGTTTCATTCGGTTATGCACCAAGTGGCATTATCCTTTAAAAGTTGGAGAACTTGTTGTTGATGCTCGATGTGATCTTTCACTGCTTGAACCTTTTTCTTCTTGATATGTCCTTTTATCTTTAGAGTTTGAGGAGTGGCAATTTCTTCCAATGCTTTACAAGATATGGTCAGATTCATTTCTTGATGCTCGATGTGATCTTTCACTTCTTGAACATTTTTCTTCTTGATATGTCCTTCTATCTTGATATTTTGAGGAGTGGTAATTCTGGCCAATGCATTACAAGATATGGTTGGATTCATTTCTTCTTTCTCGATGTGATTTTTCACTTCTTGAACCTTTTTCTTCTTGATATGTCCTTCTATCTTGAGAGTTTGAGGAGTGGTAATTCTTGTCAATGCTTTACAAGATATGGTTGGATTCATTTCTTCTTTCTCTGGGGTTGGTTCCTGGTGTATATCCTCTTCTTTTGATGTTTCTTGATCCTTTTCTTCCTCCTCTTCATAATCTATGTAAAATAATTTCTTCTCAGCACACTTATGACCTTTAATGCATTTGTTATCACAATTGTAACAAGGCCCTTTTTCTCTTTTTTCTTCCAATTGTTGTGGTGTAACCCTTGTAGGTTGTGGAAGGCTAGGAGAAAAAACTCTTCCAGCTTTATAGTTGTGAGGGGTAGGCTTCCTTGTTTCCATAATTTTTCTTTCCACTTTGTAACAAAGCCCTTTTTCTCTTTTTTCTTCCAATTGTTGTGGTGTTGCTCTAAAGAAGGTGTTACTCTTTGTATCCTCCTAATGTGCTATCATTTCCTCCGTGAAAATTGACCATGTAACAAGTTGTTTACGAGAACAAATCCCTTTATACCATAAAAATTGATCCGGTTCTAAATATGAAGATGCAATGCATATCTTTTGTAACAATGGTACACCATGTAGATCAAAATATTGCTCCATCTGTAGTATCCAATTTACTGGACCCTTTCCATCAAACTTCCTCATATCACCTTTTCTTGATTTCAGGAGCTCGACCTTGAAATGAATGTAACCCTGTACTTTTAGATCTAAAAGTTCTAAAATTGTCTCCTGCAGTAGCCCTCTAAGTCCTCTTTCTAACCCTGCAAGTCTGATTAGAATTTAATTCTCCAAGAAAGAGTTATGCCCAATCTCCTAAGATGACCTGATTATATAATGTTTCAGTAGAGCGAACTTGTACGACGTGCCACGTGTCAATGTTTTGACCTTCAGATCTGAAAAATATGCACAGAAAACTACATTTCGTCCTCTTTCTGTAACATCTTACGAAATTTCAATTTGTTGCTCAGAGAAAAAGTTATAACGATTTTCCCAAGGTCACCTATTTAGGATGTAATTCAGGAGTCTGCAAAAACCCTAACTTCCTCAGATCATATATCTGAAACTATAATGAGACAAGATCTAAAATTTGGATGCATGGTTTAGTAAGATGTCTTCTCAAATGGGTTTTTTTTAGCTTCTAAAACGTTGCCGAAAAAATTTTATAGCGCAAATACCACGATGACCTATTTGGAGCAGCGAAACCCTAAAATCCAAAGCTCTGATACCAAATGTTATGAAACCAGCTCACAAAAAGATAGAAAATATAGATCAACACCTTAGAATTCATCCTCTTCGAGGGCAACCTCCTTTACATTAGATAAATGAACAATTCTTGGATGATACAAATTACAAGACCTCATTTCTATATATAGGAGTCTAAGGGGTCATAATATAATTAGAGCCGACATAACAATAATAAGTAAGGGCACAATAATAACAATAATGGGCTTTTATGGGGCACAATAATAACAATATGGGGACTACATGGGCACAACAATATAATAAGGGGGTTGTACTAATAACAATAAGGGGTTACACTAGTAGTATAGGGACCTAACAGTACCTTATGCACCAAACATAGATAATACGACCAAGTTACGACCCCGGGAAGTTGGCTGCCGAACTAACCCCAATGGGGCCCACAAACTCTTGGTGTTACATCTCTCGGCGTTAGGATTTTGGTTGTTTAGGGTTTTCTCATGTTTTTGAATAATAAATAGGCCCTTGAGAGGAATTGTAACTCAATTCAGTTGGCATGTAGCCACCAGATCTCTTCTCAGAGATAAGCTACCATCGCCTGAGCTATCTTATTTCCATTTTGTTTGTAAGCATAGTTCAATGTTTTTATATTAATGAAATGAATTGTTTTTTCTGTTGCATCTCTGTATCTATGATTATATCTGCAATTTGTTGCGTTCCTGTTTAAGTTCGGATCAATGATGCTCATGGTGTGTGCTTGTATGTTGATTTCATATTGCTGCCATATTATATGTTGTTGTTGATATGGATTGTTTCCAAGTATGAATAAAAAAAGTAAATTGGCATAAAAATTTGAAAATTATCCTTAAAATTGATTCACCCCCCTCTCATTATTAACATTGTTTCCAACAATTGGTATCAGAACCATGTTCCTTTAGGAATTGCTTAATCGCTAGAGGGTAGATCAAAAGGAAACAATGGTTGATCGAGTTTGGCTGACAACATGAGTTCCATTTTTAAATAGATCATACTATGAGGTCTGGAAGGTTAGAATGGTAGCCTATTTAATGGCCTTGTATGTTGATATGTGTCTCTCTGTATTAACTGGAGAAAAGAGTGAGAAAAATGAGAAAGTCAAGGATGTCATCATGAAAGGGTTGTCTAATCCAGATGTTGATAAAGTATGGAATTGTGAGATAACAAAGGAAATGTTGGACAAATTGCAATGTTTGTATAAAGGAGATAGCCATATGGCTTAAGAAGGGACTAAGGATCCCTTTTTCTTTAGCAATGAATCAGAACATACATAAGTGTTGCTCATCATGCTCGTGTTGATGATGAAGAAGTCTCAAAAGGGAAATCATGGTGCTCAAAAAGTAAGCTATTTCTTTGTGATGAATGTAAAGAAATAAATCATTCATTATCTAGATGTACATGTGAATCACTTGAAGATAGAAATAGTTATGCATCTATTAGTTTCAATGAATATAGACCCACTTTAGTAATAATAGTAAATGAGGGATCCTCAGAGGAAGAAGAGAGATTCCCGGTGTGCTCATTCATAGGAGAAAATGAGAATACCCCAAGTAGTGATGAAGAAGGGATAACCCTTAGATCTATGGAAGGCTCCATGGACACAGAGATGGCTTTAGAGATCTGTGGTAACTCAGCTAGCACCTATGATAGTGAATAAAATGATCTAAATGAAAGGATCTTTTTTAGAAAGAGGTTGATCTCAACTCTAAAAGAGATCGAGGACCTATCAGAGGAAAACCTCAAGAGAGAGGAGAAACTGAAAATATATGAGATTGAGAAAGAGAAGTTGAGCAAAACAATGGTTGAACTAAGTCCTCAATAAGAAGAGGCTATCATACAATGGGATGTTAACCAATCAACTGAGTGAGAAGGAAGGTTATTGTGACAAACTACAAAATGAAGTAGTCTCATTGAGGCATGACTTAGAAAAGTCAAATAAAGAGTTGTATCAATATCATAAGTTTGAGGAGAGAAAGAAAGTCTTGGATGAGATACTTGGAAATAAAATATTCCCTCTCATCAAGGTTGGTTTGGGTTTCAAGGAAAAACTTATCTCCAATAAGGCAAAGGCTGAAGTGTTAACTTCTCATGTAAAGGGAGTTCAAGGTTCCAACAACAATTAAGGAAAATAGGTTGTTGGACAGCAGCAGCAGTAAGGAAATCCACAACAACAAGAGAAGAGAAGGCAGTAGCAGAAGGATAAGAAGTAGCAGCATGTAGTGCAACAGAAGAAAGCTAAGCAGTTGCAAGAAAGAGTGCAAGGAAGAAATGAAATTTGTCATGAAATTAACATAGAGAATCAACAAATGTCCTTTCCTCCTCAAGGACAGAGCCTTCAAAGAAAAGGTAATCTTTGTCATCAGAAACCTTTTTATGGGTATTGTTTTTCTTGCAATAATTTTGGACATAAATCCATAGATTGTAGATGGCATGCAAGAAAACAAAATGTGTTGGGTAGCTGCAAACCAAGAATGCATAAAGAGGCTGTGAGAAGGCATGTTGGCTGCGGTTGGAGTTTTGATAAAACCATCGTCAAGAAGAGTAACTCCTCTTCCCCATTCTTAGCCCAAACAAAATGATACAATTGTGGCAAATTTTTGCACAAGGAAGCAGGGTGCAGGCATGGGAAGTCAAAGAATACATCCCAGGTGATGCGACAAGATGAATTCAAGTATGTCGTTAATGCTCTAAGTCAAGAGAGCATGTTGAACAATGGAAGGAGAAATCATCAAGGTGTTGAATTGTCTCTGAAGAAAAAACATAGAAAAAATTAGAAGGATGATTATCATATCCCTGTGAGAAAACCCCTTCTAGATGTTTGTTGTAATGAGCGCAAGATTCAAGGAAGGAAAGGGAGAACCAAAAGGATTTGGGTGGAGAGAGAGGAGTTAAAAGAGAAGTTTCCTCTAGCCATGTGAAACCGAGAGAAAGCCCAAACACGGGAAAAGAAGAAGTTGGAGTGTAATGCTTCTGTCAGGACTCGACCATTGAAGGTCTAGAAGAAGAAGGAGGATGATATGTTCAAGGGGAGTAGATCCTTTGTTTCTCTTCAGTAAAGGAAGAGAAGGACCTCAAGGGAGGCTGAATAATTCATATGCAGGAAGCGAAAAGGAATGAATGGATAGGTGCATCTGAATGATGAAGCTATGATCGTGTTGTCTTACTGATTACAAGAATAATTGGTTTATTTTGAAAGTATTAGAATTGAAAAGTAGAGGAGGATTGTAGCCAGCATGAGTTCACGGAGAGTTCACAACAATGTCTTATGTTGTGGGAAGAATATTAGCTACAGCGAAAGTGTGGAATGACATGAAGCACACAATCAAGTTAGGTCCACAAAATCAGGCCCCACACAGATGCAAGAAAGTCGTTTTAGGCCGATATACGAGAGCATTGGCTTAGGATGAGTTGCTTTGATAAGTAGTAGCAAGCAAAAATTGGCAGCCTTAGAAAGGAAGATTGCTGAGAAAATGAAAGGTTTTCATCTTAGGTGAAATACCCTTATTTCATTTAAGTTGTGAGTTTGATTATTCCTAGTAGTCTTATGTTTATGAAACACAATTGGTATAAGTTTTCAATGTCCCTTTGTCTTTCAATTGATATTGCTATGGGAGTCGATAGTTTGCGCTCATGTGGAGTAATCTTGTGTGTAAATGAAAATTTCTTTCTGAGTGGAATTATTAGAGTTTCCTGGCACATTGTTCCATTTGTATATTTTTTGGTACAATTGATATTGTTTAAGAAGTGGTCCATATTTTGAGGCTTGATCTCAAGGGTAGCAGTGTTGCCTGTAAAGATGCTCAGGACGAGTGAGCACAGAATATGAAGCACCAGCAATGGTGAAGAGCAAGCCGAAATGCATCATCATTGACTGGAATTTGCAACAACATCAATATCATGAGTAGTTGAATTGGTATCAATATTCTTTCTTATTGATACAAAAGATGCATTGGTATGAGGAGTATTTAGCCAACAACCATAAAGTGTTCAAGAATGGAAGAACAAAGAAGAGGCAGTATATGTTAAGGGGAAGCATATCACATATTCTCAATTTATGGAGTAGCAACAATGACAATCCTTGGAGAAATGTCTACAAAGTATAAAGCACATCAGCAGCTAGCCCCTCATCATTGACAGTTGACGATTGCATGGCAAAGATAAAGAAAAATTGTAGCCCTTTTCCATTCATTTCAAGGGGTGGGGGGGGGGATTTGTGGAGAAGTTGTGATGGCCCATGCAGGGGAGAGAAAGCCATTGGAGGCTCATGCCATGAGAAGTGTGGAACCAGCATGAGGATGTTCCATTAAAGTGAAGTGATGAGGTTGAGGTGTTGCCATCAATTCCAAAGGGTGGTATTTTTGGACAATTAGTATTGTCTGGATGGCTAGTGGCTGCAAGTTTTTTGGCATTGAAGTCAAAAATCATGCTGGGAGATGTGTTGAGTAGTTGGAATTATTTGAATGTTGGAAAAAGTGTTGCCATTAATGACAACCAGACTAGAATGGATGCTTGTCGCAGCAGATGCCAACTTTGATGTTCCATAGCCTAGCTATGAGGGTAATTGGGCTAGCATTGATATGCTTCATGTTTCAAGCTCAGCAGGAGTCCCATGATTCCTATAATTCCCTGCAGAGAATCATCATAGTAGCATGCTTATTGGAGAAGACATAAAATGATGACTATGGTGGTTGGGAGTCTAGAATTCCAAGCACAATAAGAAGATTCAAGGAGCAAAGAATGGAAAAGATTTTGTAGCCATTTTTAATGTGGTAGATGGGATCAAAGCCTACATCAGTCCCTCTACAATGGAAAGTTCACTAAAAGATATTTCGAACTATGTGTACAAGCCTACAAATGGCCTCCTAGATCAAAATTTATGGACTGCCAAAGTCAGGACCTTAAAGTCCTTGGAAGGGGGCCGAATTTTGAAATCTGATACCATAAATGGAATATCATAAGCAAGCTAATTTTGGAAGGAGAAATATCGAGGGTTGGAAAATTAGAACCTCGGAGGTTTGGAACCTCGGGACAATAGAAAATTGGCAGTCAAACTTTGGAAGGCTCAGAGAATTGGGACCCGATATCGGAAGGGATGAGCAAGCAGCATATCGGAAGGATGGGGCCATCGAAACCTTGGAGCATAGGGCCATTAGAACCTCAAAACTTCTTAATGAATGAATTATTTAAAAGCTCTGATAATGTTAAGGATGTAGAAAAGATATTTACAAAGTATTTCGTCGAAAAACCATAGTCTGATGGACCCCTTTCTCTCTCCTTCAGGTGGACATATGGCAGTAGTTTCTTGGCCCTAAGGGGATGAGGTGGCAGATGATGTGGCCAGATGATAGGACATGTGCTAGTAATATTAGTCATTTTGAGTAGTCTAGTGGGCCAAATCTAGGTGACATGTGTCACCACTGAGGAGGCGCCACGTGGATTGATGATGTCAGCATGACATCGCTCGCAGGGTGACATTTCGAAGGTCAAGGATTTCAGAACTCCACGATAAAATTTTCTTTGAAAATTTTAGATGAAGGAGCTCTGATGGACTGGTGCGTGGTCATGGGAGTCTAATAAAACCTAGGGTGTGGAGCAAGCTTAAGCACCTGGTAGCTATGAATAATTTCAGACCTCAGAGTTTCGTAACTCCTATGTAAATTCCGTTTTAGACAATTTCTGATGAAAGGGGCTCCGATGAGATTGGAACATGTTCATGAAGCCCAGAGAACCAAGGGTGCAAAGTTGGGCTAGTACCTATGTGCTATGGATTATATCAAAGGATGGAGATTTCATAACTCCTATGTAAATGCCCTATGAGGAAAGTTCTGATGAAAAGGGGGCTCTGATGGTGTTTTGACGCTCAGTTGTGTTGAGTCCAAGGAACCAAGGGTGAAGAGGACTTAATAAATGAAGATACCCTCAGTAGGAACAGAGGCCTTAGCACCTAAAAGCTAAGTTGTTGGTTACAATGCCCAATCCGATGGAGGAAAAGTAGGAAAGTTCCTAATGAAAGGAGATCGGAACCTTGCGACCTCGTAACATCATTTGAATAAAAGTTATGAGATATGGTGGCTTCAATATTGCAACACCCAAGGGCTATACCATTGGTCACAACTCTTAGTCCCATGGATGATAAGGGGTTAAGAAGAAAGGGCTAACGGCAAATCGGAACCCAGAATTCCGTAAGGTCTATTTAAATAAAAGTTATGACCTATAGGAGCTTTGATACCGCAATACATAGGAGAATGAATTTGGTGGTCACAAGAAGCAGTCACATGGAGGAATGTGATAAAAGGCTAAGAAATAAGGAGCTAAAGTCCAATCAGGATTTTGCGATTTTGTAAGATATTTTTAATTAAAGATACAAGATGTATGGGCTCTGAAATTAGATTATGGAGTAAATGCTCTGAAATGGAAGCAAAAAGAAATATGGGAGATGGATGAGTCGAAAGCAAGGACCATGATCGAGCAGAGGATTTTGTTGATGGAGTCAATGGCGATTGTCGAAGGTAGGAGACAGGGACATAGATCGTTGGGTCAAGGTAGCAAGGACCACAGTTCACAGGGAAGAACATTTGGAATCTCTTGAGTTGAAATAAATTCATCCCTGAAATTCCCGTGCACACCTCAGAAATTAAATGAAGTGCAGAGAAGCCATGCTAAAGTACAATCAAGCTCAGAGATCCATGAGTAAGCATGAAGAGCCTCACTAGAGTGTGTAGATGGACTGAGAATTAATTATCAGTATGGAGAAATGCCCAGGACCCCATACTCTAAGTTTAATGAGGTAGAAATGGCCTAATGAGATGCAAAAACAAAATGTAGAGCCATGATAAGATACCCTTGGGAAGTGAGGATACAGGCATCAGAGGCAGCATTGTGCAGAGCACATCAAAATAATAAAACCAGTGATTTTAATTGAGCAAAGAGGGGGGGATGTAATATTGTTTAGAGCTATGAGGAGAGCTTTGTGTGTTGATGTGTTGTTGTTTGAGGTTGAACGAGCTAGTTTTGTAGAGAAAGGATGGAAAGTTCCTATGCAGATGAAATACCCTGAGAGAGTCAGTGTTGTTGTGAGAAATGACAAAAGTGCCTATGCTGCGATGTAAGAGGCCAAGAGAGCTTATGGAATAGAACGCCGAGAGATGAAGTGCATGTTGTTGAAGAGCAAAGTACAAAGTGCAGTGAGAGGTTGTGATGAGTGACTGTTGTTGAGTAGATTAATGGGTTGCTACAGTGTGAGCAAAGTGAGTAGAGAACAAAGATAAGATAAGGGATAATTGATTCCAATTACAAAGAACATTCAGATCCTATTTGAGTGTGGGTTGGAGCCTGCATATAGAAAGTTGGTGCTTCCATCTCTAGTGGGTGCTTGAGAAGGTTTGGGGGTTGGTGCCTCCTGAAATTTGGTGCTTTCATAAATCCAAGGAGCTGCAAGTTGGTGCTTGCAACAAATCCATGAAGTTGGTGCTTCACATGGTGCTTTTGGTAAGCTAGACAGGTGTCTACAAAAGGAGGGAATTGGTGTTTCTTGTGAGTGGTGGCTCACAAAAAGATTGATGTAATAAACTAGGTGCTCTTATTTTACATCAATAACAACAACAAGCTTTGGTGTTTTTTTTCTCGAAAGGGTTTCCACGTAAAACCTTGTGTCTCGTGTGTATGATGCTCATGGTGTGTGCTTGTATTTTTATTTCATATTGTTGCCATAGTATATGTTGTTGCTGATATGGATGGTTTCCAAGTTTGAATAAGAAAAGTAAATTCACATAAAGAATAGAAAATTAGCCTTAATACTGATCCACCCCCCTCTCAGTATTAACATTGTTTCCAACAAGAAATTTGTCTTTAATAATGAGGTTGTTTAGCTCTTTATAATCCGAACACATTTTCCATGATTAATCATTATTTTGCACCAATACTACTAGAGAAGAGAAATAAATTTGGCTAGGTTGAGTTATATTATCCTATAGCATTTGTGTAACCATGCGTTCAATTTCACTCTTCTGGGCATAGGGATATATGCAAGGTCTAATGTTTGGAGGAATACTTCTTGAAATCAAGTGAATAGAATGATCATGATTGTGGATAGGTGGGAGACCTTTGGGAATATCAAATACCTTGGAATGATTGTTAATAATTCTCTAGATATTTGGTGAAATGGGTGACTTAGATGTTTGATGTTTGCACATCTAGTGAGCATAATTACAAAATTACACCTCATTTTTCCTTCTTTAAATATTTGTCATGAAATTAGATATTATTATCTTACTATGTCTCCCTACGATACCCCTTAATTCAATTTCCTTTCCCTCCTAGAAAAAATTCAAGTTCTTGAAAATTAAAATCTATCATCCCCAAATATTTTGACCATTGGACTCCTAATACAACATCAACAACACCCATTGGAATGGAAATCATTGCAATATTTCACCATGGTTAGATTGATATTATGGTACTTCCTTGAGCAATTTATAGTTCCTCCATAAGGAACCATCAGTTGAAACTTTGGTGTTGGATATAGAAAGTAATTCAAATCTTTTATACTATCTTACAATGAATAAAATTATGGGTACGACCTGAACCAATCAGCACTATTACCATTTTCTTCTTGATAAATTCTTCTATCTTGAGAGTCTGAAGAGTGGTAATTCTATCCAATGCATTGCAATATATGGTCAAATGGATTTCTTCAACATCTAGAGATAGTTTCCATAGAAGAACTTCTTCTTTTGATGTTTCTTATTCATTTTCTTCCTCCTCTTCACATTCTATATAAAATAATTTCTTCTCAATGCACTTATTACTTTTACTATATTTTCTATCACAACTATAACAAAGCCCTTTTTCTCCTTTTTCCTCCACTTGTTGTGGTGTCAACCTTGTAGGTTGTGGGAGGAAATTGTGAGTGGTATACCTCCTTACTCCCCAAATTTTTCTTTCAACATTTCTCACCACCCTAAACGCATTCTCTAATGATTTAGGTTACCATAGGTGAACCTAATGTTGGATGTTATCCCTTAAAGTACCTATTAAGATATCAACCATATTCTCCTTTTCAATATCATTTGCCTTGATAGTCAATATTTAGATGTTCTCAACATGCTCTACAAATAAACCCATTTTTTTGAGATTTATCAATTGGTTAAAGATGATATTACTCTTGTATCCTCAAAATGTGCTATCAACTCCTCCGTAAAAAGTGTCCAAGTGAAAAGTGATTTTTGAAAACAAAGCCATCGATAAAATAGAAACTGATAGGGTTCTATATATAAAGATGTAATGTGTACCTATTGTGTGTGTTGCAAATCATGTAGATCAAAGAACTACTCCATTTGTAGTATCCATCACTAGTACAAATGGGGCCAAAATCTGACGTCTATTATATGGATATGCAACTTATTGGCATCAGTTATCCGACACATTGATTCTCATCAAATCGTCATTGGAATTATGTCAAATAATCAAAATTTTAGTAACTGTCAGATATTCAATGATATAGATGTTGATTATCCAACATAAATGAAGGTCGAAATGGTCATTAAAAAAATGACGTTTTTAAGTCAGTTTTACGACACTCTAATCATCAGATATCTGATGCATAACACGTCGAATACTTGATAGGTCTAGTGCCAGTTAGCCACTAGATATTCGAGACATAGTTAGTTTTTTCTGATGGTAAAAACTGACGTTCAGGCATCGGGTCATCAATGGTATAGGTAAATTTTGAAATAAGAGTTTTATCACTATGATGCTCCCTTCCTCCAATCTTGAGCAACCCATTCAACATATACGTGTCGGATAACCGATTGCAAGTTGAATTAGTTCAATGGGAGTTTGAATATCAAACACGTTGTTACGTCAGTTTGGGGAACATAGGCCAACGGTAACATGTCAGATATTCTACGGGTGAGAATTACATCTAACAGGAGTGTCAAATGACCGACGCTTCTATCCATCATTTTTGGCTTCAATTATTCGATGAGCACATCAACTGATAGGCATACAATATTCGACGAAAATTTTGTACCGTCGAATATTCGACGGAAGTTTTCATTTTAAAAAATATATATAATTTTCACCTACTTTGATTCTTTTGTTTGTTTTGGCTCTGTGATGGAAGTTTTCATATAATCTTGGCATCGATTATTTATACAGTTTGTATGGTATGTCTTCTCTGAGAATTATGACTTTTATACCAAATACATATGACCTCAATATAAAGTTTGTTTTGGCTCTGTGATAGAAGTTTGCACACAACCTCGACATAGATTATTTATACATTTCATATGGTATGTCTTCTCTAAGCATTATGGCTTCTATACCAAATACGTATGACCTCAATATAAAGTTTTTTTGGCATGGCATGATCAAAAAAAATATCCTATTGTAATTGTATTTGAGTCATCAGAAAGACTACATCTTGTGTTCTTGTCTTTGTGATATTCATGTTGGCATTTATTTTATGAAAGGAACACTAACATAATCAAGATATAATTTCAAAAGTAAATTTCAAGATAAGAGAAATCAAATTTAAGAATCTAACTCACATAATGCCCTAGATTTCTCAACATGGTATTAGAGTTATGGATTTGAACAAAGGATAGAGGGTAGAAATCATATCGTACTTTTGGCATCATTTCATCTCAAGGAAAAGAACTACTCTAGACTGAATTTGTGAGGCTAAAGGCGCAATTATCTTGGGCACATACATTAGCACAAATAGCAGAGATATTTTCTATTCTAGTCAACCGAAAGGATAATTTGGTAACCTAAGACAGAACAACGAAGTTCCTAGTCTAATCTCCATTAGAAGAATGTGAATAGGTGGAAAAGAAACTCTCTCTAGACCGAACTTCCTGGTCAATATATTGAAGTTCTATGCACACTTGACATTCTTGGAAATCACTCCAAAAGATCTGAATTATGGGTTGTTTCATAAATTCAATTTCTATGTTGTTTCAAGAGGAAAGAAACCCATTTTGTGCATAAAAGAAACTCAAGGTCAAGACTTCTAAATTGATCTATCACTCTCCTTCATGTCATCATCTTGGAGAAAGTATTTCATTGATATTACAGTAGTATGTCACATCAAATTTGGTGGTAAAGACCCTTTTTTCTAGGAATATATATACACAATACTATTTTGAAGACTATAAGAAGTGACATCAGTCACCATAATACCACCTTCTAAGCATAAGTATATTAAAATGATTCAATCATAGGAACTGATATTTCCCACATTATTTTTTAGCATAAAGGAGACCAAGAGTTGCAATTTCAATATTGGTATATATACACACACACACACACACAACTCAAGCCTATACAAATTAGTGAGCCAAGCAAAGCTTCAAGTGTCTCTCTTGAAGATCTCTACAAAGAATTTTTTATGAAAGAAGTTGATATATTAAGACATGTACACCACATAACCAAACATGAAGGATGTCTACAGTTATAATTCTTCGCATTACATTAATAAAAGTCAATATACCCCTTGAAGACAATTTTTCTGATCATGATATGTAGGAGTAGTCCTAACAGTCTCGATGATCATAAAACAAAAAGATACAATCTCTAAGAAGGAACCATCTCCTTTTTTCGATGATGGAAAACTTCAAGTTATTTAGTATTAAATATATGCTGACAAGGAATACCTATTATAGTCACCTTCATGAAGTCCAATTCTAATCAGTAGTGAATAAGGCATGTGTATTTATATAAATAAATTGAAACCACCATGGAACAAATATTAGAAGGATTAAAGTTTACAAGCAAGTGATGTAGATCATAAAAAAATTATGAGGAATTATCTCTATCATCCTTAGCACCAAGACCTCATCTATCTAAGGTAAGTATTTCCTTTATCTTTTATGTTTTGGTTATCCAACAACTTTTCTTCAATTTTCAAAGGGAAACAAGACCAATGAAACAAACAAAGGAAAAGGTATGTATTTATAAGATATGTATGATCAAGATGTGAGTCATCTTAGCATTTAGAAAATTTAATATTGGTATATACTATCCTGTAGTGTAAATGGAAACTTTAATTTCCTAAGAAACCCTAGATTGTTTTCCCAATTTTGGGTATTGTATGGTTTTCTTTGTTATACTTGTCATTAAGTATTGTGGGTATAAATTTTGATTCATGAGAGAGAGCACTCCAAGAAAAAACCCTACAAGGTTTGTAAAAGAGCAACTCAATGTATGTCTATTTTCATTACTAACTATTACTAACTATTTTATGTTTAGGATTTTGAATTGTAAAAGTTTATTTTTAGGGAGATCAATCACTAAATTGAATCTACCTTTGTCATATCTCTTGCTATTTGTTCATTTTTGTAGAAACCCTAAATTTTAGGGTTTATTTCCAAACTCTAACTTGTTGATGCTTAGAATATATTGTCGATAATATTGAAACCCTATGCTACTTAGAGTTTGTAATTATAACAATATTTAGGTTTTTTGGTAATACTTTGGCAAAGCCCTAATCTTCTAGGGTTGCATAGAACCATAAACCTTTAGGGTTTGGTGAATTATTGAAACCCTAGTCAAAATTATCAAGGTTTAATGTTTGAATCCATGAAGAATATTAGTATGAATGAAACCCTAGATGTAAGCTTGATAGTTCTAGGGTTTGTAGCAAAACCTAGTAAAGTCTGTCATGAAATTCTAAAAATCATATTATTGAAACCCTAGATGTACAACATTTGACTTTGTGGGTTTTGATTCTAGTTTTTGGGACTTCAAGAATTGCTTTCATTATTAAGTTGCTAATACCTAAGATTTGACTTTGGAATCTAGGGATTATATCAAAAATCCTAGCAAAAGATCTTGAGTTGGATATGAAATATTATTCAAGTTTAAGCTATGAAAGTTTGACTACTTATGATTGATACTCTCTTCAAGTTGATATGGTAACCTTGTATTAATCTCATAATCTTGTATATTTGTATGTGGTTACTAGATTTGTAGCTATGCAATCTTCAAAATGTTGAATATGTTCACCTATCTTGAAAACGACGTAATGATGAGCATGATGAAAATAAGAACCTATTAAAGTCTATTTCTAAGTTAAGGGGTATCTTGGATACCTTTTTTTCCCATTACACCTTTTTTCAATTGCGTCAAATGGTGTCCAATGGTGGCCAAAGAGAGAGAGCCAAATTGCAAAAAGGCCAAAAGGAGAATAAATATCAGAGGTTTAAAGTTTGAGGAGGAGGCCAAAATCAAAGCTTAAGTTTCAAAGCCAAGAGGAAATCCCAAATCTAAAGAGGAGTGTTGAAGTTCAGGACCTAATCACATCACATCCTGATATTAGGAAGGATGGCAAGGAGGAATATTGACGATCGCAATATCGAAGGTCTAGCATATTAATGCCTCATCACATCGGAGCATCAACATATCAGTGCATCGGAGCATTGGAGCATTCGCACATCAGAACATCAACGTATCACAGAATCAGAACTTCTTAAAGTGAGAACCTTTAAAAAGTTGTGATATCATAAAGTGTCGATAGTATTAGAAAGTGTCGGGAAAAGCCGATAAAAGATTAACGAAGGATTTCATTACAAAACCAAAGGTTGACGGGCCCTTTTCTCTCTCCTATAGAGGTACACATCACAGCCTACAATTGGCTCTGATAAAGACACATGGAAGCATATGGTTGGTTCCGATAAAGCTAAATTGGCATATGATGTCAACATGACATGATGGTATGACAAGACACATGGCATGTAGCTTTGGTGTTTTGAGGGGCATAAGGGGAAAAATCTGGATGACATGTGTCACAACTCATGAGGTGCCACCTTGAGTGACGACGTCATATTAGAGGTCAGCATATCAGAGGTTGAGGACGTCTGAACTTTAGAACAGTTGGTGTTTGAAAAACTTCTAATGAGGTGGGCTCTGATATTGTGCTCTTATAATGTAATACAGAGGGTTAAGAGGTGGATGAGTTGGTAGTTGTGATTCTGGAACACCACTAAGGCCACCACAGGTGATCATTCCCAGCTCCAGAAAGTGGGGAATTCAAGCAGTTAAGGCAAAAATGACAGGTGAACCGGCCAAGTAACTGAAGAGGAACATCATGGAAAATACATGGCCTGATCAAAGGTGATCACATGAAGTGGCATGGAGATATTTTTCTATAACCATAATTTAGTTTTCCTTATTTCTATTATTCTATAATTTTTGCATTTTCAAGAAAGGAAACAAATCCTTTGTAATGATTTGGGTAGAAGAAACTTCGCACGCCAAGACAGCTAGTCGATAAGACAGTTGGAGCTCACCTGAGATATTTTGTAATTGTTTTTCAAGCTCTCCCTCTCCTTATAAAAAGACGGAAGAAACACTTAATAGAGGTTCCCAAATCCTGCATTTTAGAGGCCTAAATTCTACTTATGCAAGTTATGAGAACTTTTTGCAGAGAAAGTGGTTCCAATTTGGTTAATTTTTCTTGTTCTTGAGGTGCTTGGGCTTATACAATTGTTAAATGTAATGGACTGGTGATTTGGACTCCATCTTCAAAGATTAATGAAGAAATTTTGTTGATTCTAATTAGAGAAATGTGCAATATGTTTTCCCCTTTGTTTATCATTTCATGTATGTAATGAAGCTACCAGTTTCACTCTCTCATGGTTGTATGTATGCTGCTAAGTAGTGAGAAGTACTTGTGTAAACACATATTTACTTGTGTTATTTGATAGCCTGCAGTACCTGTGAAATCATATATTTAGTTGTGTTATTTGATAACCTAGATTACTTGTATGTAAGCACATATTTACCTAAGCTAATTGGTGACAAATGTATTCATGAGGCATAGAGATTGAGACCTTAATTCACGCTCCAAATTTTTTGCATTTTCACCTCCTCACCCTTCCATATTTCTACTGGAGATTGTTGCTTAGGATTTTTTGTTATGTCCAACCCTCTGCATTGATTTCGCTCCTTTCCTTCCTCATGTTCATTTATACTACAACAAAAATGTTAATTTTTATATTGTTGTGTGTCGACCACTAGAACTAAGACATTTCTCTTTTAGATTAGTCATATCTAACAATGTGTATTTCGATCTATGTGTTTATTTGATTTTACCTTGGTGAATGGCTATTGAACCAAGCTTTGAATTACCTCTTTTCAAATTACATGAAATATTGAGTGCAATAGAAAGCCCTTAGATAATATTTAAAAGCACTCCTCTAGGTTGCCCTAGGCACTGACCCTTTCTTTCAACCCAGGGGTTGTCTCTAGGAGGCTTCTATATCTTCTGAACCAATTTTGTGACAAGAGATAGAAAAAGTTACAACATCTTTCTGGTGTCGCTATCAGGGAACGAATCAGAATATTTTTCCCTGGGTACGATAATTTTAATTTACATTCCCTCTGTCAAGTGAACAAGGGAAGTGTGGGTTGAAGATATCTCACCATGGTGACTCCATTGTTTGAATCTTATCGTAATGTATTTATTTCATCATTCTAGATTTGAAGGAGCCTCATACTCGCTTTGATGTTAAAAAATCAAAAATTCCCCCCTACCTTTGAACTTGAGATCACTCACCTAACAGGGTTTTCAAAATGGCCCTTCCTTCATTCTTAGCCAACAAATTTTCCCCACTAGATTTTTCTTCTGTTGCTGGTTATCCCCATCATGTTCCTTCATATCACGAATGGTCTACCTATTTACCTAGATTCAGTGGAAGCACGGATAGAAGATCGAACCAGCACCTTAAGGACTTTCATAAATGCATGGAACAACAAGGTATTGTTCTTGAAGATGTGAAAATTAAATTGTTCATGTATTATTTGGATGAAGATGTTAGAGCTTGGCACAAAACAATACCTAATGGTAGCATATCTTCCTTAAAGAGATTTCACATAGCATTTAATCATTTCTACAAAATATTATATCCACTGGGTGCTCTATTTGAAGGTTTTTGTGCACATTTTAATGTTGAAAATATTTATGAGGTTAATGATCTTGTTGAAGATGCTTGTGGGCCTCAACTCCAAGAATACATATACTAGCATCAGGAAGCATCACCCAACGAGTAAGAAATGGAAGAAGGAGATATCATCAAGCTACAAACAAACCCTTAGAGATCTTATTCTGCATAATTTTATGATTCTCCTTCTTATTATTTGTATGACTCTGATGGGAAGTTGAGCAATGCAGAACCAAAACAGTGCTAGTCACGGGAAGTTGTTAAAAAATAGGAAGCTTAAAATAAAGTTAAGAAAGAAGCTACAGTTTATGATTTACATTCTTCAAATGGAGAACAAGGTATTATCATAGGCCCAAGGAAACCACAAGATGAAAATGATTCTCAACAAATAAAGACAACCTCTTCTTCTGAGAATATGTCAGTAGTTGTGGATCAGTTTTGTTGGCCTGTTTTTTTACCTACCTCTGTTTGTGAAGTTAAAGAAGCTAATATGAAAGTTGATGAAGATTCTATGATTTATGACTCATATGATTCATAGCAGGATGCAATTTTTTCATATGTTCAAAGGGATTTACTTACCAGCAAGCAGAGAGAAGACTTCTAGCAACAAATTTTTCAAGAAGAGCGTAAAGTTGAAGAACCAAGCAGTGTTTGTGGCTGCCTTTGCAGAAAGATTCATTCCTAGAAATTGTTCAAGAAAGGGAAGCGACAGTGAATTTATCTCATCAGTTATATGATCCAGTAGAAGACTATATGTCATATTTCTTTGGTCAGCAACCAATCTCAATTATGGGGTGTGTATTAAATGTTTTACGTCAAGATTTCAAATGGTTAATGCCTATTTTAATTGCTAAATTTATGGAGAGTGATGGAATAAGTCATCATACTCAGATGTTGGGCTGGTATCATTGGAAGGTTGACCTCACTTGGGTGAATTGAGCCCTATGCATACATAGGATTTTTATATAAATAATCTCACTAGGTGAGCATTTAATTTCCAGTTGTTAGAATTTGTAGTTCTACATTTCAGTTTTTATGAGGAGGGGACTCCCAACAAATAAAGTTCCAGGGAGTTTCTGTGGTTTTACTAGTTCAATATTTTTTTACTCCATGCCCAATTGCGAAGGCTAATATTCTACATGTTCTTAGCACCTTGCAAGCAAGGCACTATCCCAATTGGGGTTGATGTTGTTGCCTATTACACATTTTTCAATTACACCAAATGGTGTCAAATGGTGGCCAAATGATAGAGAGTCGAAGTGAAAAAAGTCCAAAAGGAGAACAAATATTAGAGGCCAAAAGTTCGAGGAGGAGGCAAAAACCAAAGCTTAAGTTTCAAATCCAAGAGGAAAGTGTAGATCTAAAGAGGAGCACCGAAGTTCAGGAACCGATCACATCAAAGCCTGATATCGGTAAGGCTGGAAAGAAGGACTATCGACGCTCATAATATCGGAGGTCTGGCATATCAGTGCATCAACACATTAAAGCATTGGCATATCGTTGCATCGACACATCAGAGCATCGACACATTGGAGCATCAGCACATCGGAACATTGTATCGTAAAATCAAAACTTATTCAAAAGAGAACATTTTAAAAGTTATGATATCATAAAATGTTGATAGTATTAGAAAGTGTTGGGGAACACCGATAAAGGATTAATGAAGGATTTAATTACAAAACCAAAGGTTGACGGGCCCTTTTCTCTCTCCTCTAGCGGGACACATGTCAACATATGATTGGCTCCGATAAAGACACATGGAAACATATTGTTGGTTCTGATAAAGCTAAAGTGGCATCTTACGTCAGCATGACAAGGCGGTACAAAAGGACATGTGGCAAGCAATTTTGTCATTTTGAGGGGCCTAAGGGGACAAATATGGATGACATGTGTCACAACTCATGAGGTGCCACGTAGAGTGGTGATGTCATATCGGAGGTTGAGTACATCGAAACTTTAGAACAATTGGTGTTTGAAAAACTTTCATGAGGGGGGCTCTGATAATGTAATACAAAGATTTAAGAGGTGGATGAGTTGACTTCTATGATTTCAGAAAACCACTAAGGCCACAATAGGTGATTTATCCTTGCTCCAAAAAGTGGGGAATTTAAGCAGTTAAGGTGAAAATGACAGGTGAACCGGCCCAGTAACTAAAGAGGAACATCATGGTAAAGATGTGGCCTAATCAGAGGAGATAACAGGAAGTGACATGGAGATATTTTTCTATAGCCATCATTTGGTTTTTCTTATCTCTATTATCCTGTAATTTTTGCATTTTCAAGAAAGGAATCAAATCCTTTGTAATGATTTCAGTAGAATAACCTTCGCAGGTTGAGACAGCTAGTTGATCAGACAGCTGGAGCTTGACTGAGATATTTTGTAACTAATTTTCAAGCTCTCCCTCTCCTTATAAAAAGAGGGAAAAAAACTTAACAAAGGTTCCCAAATCTTGCATTCTATAGGCCTGGATTATGCTTTTACAAGTTCTAAGATCTTTTTGCAGAGAAAGTGGTTCCACTTTGGTTCAATTTTCTTATTCATGAGGTGCTTGGGCTTATACAATTGTTAAATGTAATGGACTGGTGATTTGGACTCCATCTTCAGAGATTAATGAAGTAGTTTTGTTGATTCTAATCAGAGCAATATGTTTTCCCTTTTTTTTATCATTTCATCTATGTCTTTTCTTCTCTGAAATTTTGTAATGAAGTTTTCGGTTTCACTCTCTCATGGTTGTATGTATGCTAAAATGTAGTGAGAAGTGCCTATGTAAACACAGCTTTACTTGTGTTATTTGATAGCCTGCAGTACCTATGAAATCATTGATTTACTTTTGTTATTTGATAACCTACAGTACCTGTATGTAAGCACATATTTACTTATGCTAATTGGTAACAAATATATTCATAAGGCATAGAGCTTGAGACCTTAATTCACGCTCCACGTTTTCTACATTTTCACCTCCTCACCCTTCCATATTTCTGCTGGATATTTTTCTTAGGATTATGTTTTATGTCCAGCCCTCTGCATCAATTTCCCTCCTTTC
This sequence comes from Pinus tabuliformis, assembly GCA_031772625.1. Classification (NCBI taxonomy): domain Eukaryota; kingdom Viridiplantae; phylum Streptophyta; class Pinopsida; order Pinales; family Pinaceae; genus Pinus; species Pinus tabuliformis. Next base: position 398,850,694 of record CM062816.1, read on the forward strand.
CTTCCTCATGTTCATCTCTGCAACAATAATATTAAGTTTTATATTATTCCGTATCGTCCACCAGAAACAAGACATTTCACTTTGAGATTAACCATATCTACCAGTGTGTATTTTGATCGATGTGTTTGCTTGAGTTTACCTTGGTGAAGGGATATTGAACCAAGCTCTAAATTACCTCTTTTCAAATTATGTGACATATGGAGTGCATCAAAAATCCCTCAGATAATATTCAAAATCACTCCTCTCGGATGCCCTAGGAACTGGAGCTTACTTTCAAACCGGGGGTTGTCTCTAGGAGGCTTCTATATCTTCTGAACCAATTGTGTGAAAGGAGATAAAAAAAAAGATATAACATATACCCTCCATGAGTTCATAAGATGTTGATGATAAATTTGAAGGAGATTTGAATGTTTTTTTGAAAAATGCAACAAGATATATGGGCAACATCAAGATAATTGAAGACCACTAAGGTTCATATTAACATATATATGTTTTGAAAGATAATTTCTAATTAGGGTTGTGTTTGTGCAGGATCTCTCCATGATAAAATACAATTTTTTGGAAGCATGCTTAACTAACTGATATATATCTACTTTATAGGGAGATATGTAAGCATATGGGGATGAGAGCCTAATTCTCAGTAGGACATATTTCCGACCCATGTGTTGATGTCTAGATCTCGAAGTAGGGAGGGTGGCTTTAGTCATAGAGCTTTGACATTGGATACACACCTAGATCCCTGGGTTGGTGTTAGAGTGGAAGCCTGATGGTACCTATAGTGGTTGAACTTTCGAACACATCTTAGTCCCGCCTGGTTAGATACCTTGCTCAAGTATCTAATGTGAAAGTGTTGCGGCACTATATGACTCCTTATCTTTGTATATAATTTCATTTTTAGTTCATCCTTGTACCTATATGTAAAATTTATGAATACCTCCCTAGTTAAGGGGGAGTATTGTAGAATGTAACTAGTGTTGGTCTTCATAATTGTATTTAAGTCATAAGAAAGAAAATAATTTTTTTTTTTTTTTACTTATTAAAGCATAGGTTTCATGCTTGGGTCAATGGTCAATAGGTCAAGCCTCCATTGTAGGCTTCTAAGATTTTTTTTGAGTGAAATTCAAAGTTATTTTTCTAAGAGACCCTTATTGGGCTCCTTAAGGTGATAAAAGGAAAAATGTTTTTGTGTCTAAATATCTCCTCCACCAAATCAGTTCCTTCTCCCAAAATGATTATCATTCATCCTTCAAAGTTCACCTCCAAATAAAAGATAATCAATTCGACCTTTATTACAAGCCTACAAGTCAGCTTCAAGTCAAATTGTTCATGTCAGCTCAAATGCATAGTGACCAATAAGTATAAATAACCTACCATTTCACCATTTGAAGGAGAGAAGTGAAGCATTCATTCAATAAGTAAGAGAAACTATTAGAGTACTAAGAAATGGAGAGGAAGCCGAAAATGTGAATTGCATAACAATTAGAGGGAGGTTGAAGTTCTTTTTTGTAGAAACGATTATAGAAATGGTAGAGACTATTGTAGAAGGAAGGGAAATATTTATGAAGTAGGAAGGCAAAGATTTATGAAATAGGATGGTCGAGACTATTGCAGAAGGAGGGTTGAAATTTTGAATTTGAAACAAAAGGAGCCAAGAACCATGACTGTAGAGACAATTGTAGGAGGAAATGGTCTGGTGGTTGGAGTAATTCTATTTCTTCAGTCAAAGGGTCAAGTGCATCGCAACCTAATTTATTCTACTAGAGAAAGATTTTACTAGTTTTTCCCCTTCATGGGGAATTTTTTCTAGCCGTGTGCCTACATCTTTGGTTCTTGTCTGTGTGATATTGATGTTGGGATTTATTTGATGAAAGAAACACTAACATAATAAAATATAATTCAAAAGTAAATTTCAATATAAGAGAAATCAAATTGAAGAATCTAACTCACATAATGGCCTATATTTCTCAATAAAGGAGAGGTATTGGATCTCATTTGAGTCACACAAGTAATTTGGTCTCTTTAAGAATTCTAAGGAATATTCAGAGCGAGAAAGAGGTGAAGGATAGCAAGCAAGAAAAGAAGGTATTTGTTTGGATTTTTCATCAGTTCTTTGTTTGGCAAGCTTGCACGTATGGGAAGAAAGTTATCTTTGTTTAGATTTCGAGCTAGAGAAGAGCAACAAATTGAGTTATAGAGAGAAGAAATTTTGTTTGGGTGGTGTTTTGGAGAATTTGGTATCTATAGATAAATACTAATTCCCTAGATAAGTAGTTGTATCTAGAACAATAGTTTAAAGTATTTTAGTCTTTTCCTATAAGTAATAGATAAGATGAGAAGATGAGAAGACCTACTTGTAGTTCTGCTTTCCTCTCATCTCCTTTGTATCGATCATGTCGCTCCTTCCCGTACTTAATATGCTTGAGAAGTACCTGTAAACACAACAGAAAATAAAGAAGCGATCAAAGCAAAAGATCTATTGAATATAAGTGAATGGAATCAAATACATTTCACACATATAAGCATTACAAGACAATACAAACATATGGTATAAAGGTTCAAATACTTTATTGAATAGAATAAGGAATTACAACCATTGTGTTTGATTCGAAGTCATTCCTCCAGCTTGGATCCCATCGACATCACATCAAAAGCATGACAAACTTGTAGCATTACAATACTTGCTTCAAAGCCAATTCTCATAACAACATTATCTCCTTACAATTCAACATAGTCCAGCTCCTAGTCATTTAGATGAGTGGTCAATTTATAGGAAGACGAAGGATTTTTTTTCATAAATGGTGTCATTGAATGGCATTCCATACTTAGAAACAGTTCCATGGAGGAAGGGATGAGAGGATAGGATGCACCTTAACTCATTCCTCATCCATTTTTGAGCTCATAGGAGTTGATAAGTGAGGGAACCTTCTAGATGACTCCAAAAGATAAGAATATTCCCCAAACCCTATGTGAATTTCTCTCAATCTCGCCCAACACAGGTGAAAGGAAGCCTAAGTGCTCTACAAAGAACCCTGGCAGTGGACTCAACTGCTCTGCAGCGCACCTTTACAAGAGCTTACCTGTGTTTGTCCCTCTAGAGGCTATTTCTAGAAGTCTTCAAGTCATGAAACTGTCTGGGAAGGAGGAATTCAAAGAGGTGAGTTGTTTAGGGCATGAAGCAAGTGAAATTAGGGTTTGATGAGCCCTAAAACACTGATCTGGATGATGGGATTGATGTGCCCAAATGGATCTGTAACAGCTGCCCCCTAAAGCATGAAGTCGGAAAAATGCCAATGTTGAATGAAATGCTTTACGATGTGATGAGGAGGTATCAAAGTGGAAGGTGACTACATTAATTACAATACATGTATCATGATATTTAATTTTACATGAATTGCTTAGGGAAGGCATACCTATGCTCAACTTATAAACTTTCATTACATGTACATAAATAGTTGTCTATAGATATAGACCCATGATTGGAATGACTATCAATGTAAATCCATTGTACATATGATTTAGTACTCCTGAAATCACAGCCTGGATGGATGAAACTAGATCCGGGGTATTCTATCTCGTTCAATCAATCGCTCAAGTACGAGTCTAACCATGTGAATATGTGATCTGAAGTCGAACATGGGAAGACACCATCTATTTACCAGCCAATGATGTAAGTTGTTAACAGATGTGAGAAAAATCACCGATAATGATAATGATCCTCAAGGTACTACAATACATTCTGCATGGTGTGAATGGATGATTTGATTTCGAACACCATACAAAGTCTTTCAGTCGAAGGCCATTTATGATAACATATCGCTGGAAGCAAAAAACTTGCCATTGATTTATGCAAGCCTCAAGGTACTTGAAGGGTGTTTCTAAGTCAACTTCTTGGATAATGTGCTGATGCCGACAAGAAGTGACTCGTCACAAGAGGGCCTTGATGTATCCCACATCAATGACATGAAACGAGTGTAGTGATTTTGGAGATGGAATTGACTGATGACACAAGGGGGAATGGCGGTCATGAAAATGAAGGTTTATAGTATTGCAAAGGATGAATTTTGACTGAATGACTTCTCTTGAACATATCGGTGACACTGAATGAATTGGAATCATTGACCCAAAAACAAAGTAATGGATGGTGTGATATACCATAGGTATGATAACCATCAAGCAGATAACCCAACCCAAATAGTCTGAATGAATTGGCAGCATTGACCCAAAACTAAAAGAGATGGATGGTGTGATAGACCATAGGTATGATAACCGTCAAGCAGATAACCCAACCCAAATAGTCAGGGAGATGAAGTGAAAGTGTCATGTTCAAGAGAGACCTGCTATCATAAAGTGGTTTGCCCATTTTTCCATTTTCCCCAGTCATTGTTAACCAATACCTCTTTATTTTTATCAAGCTTGAGGATGATAACATATGCTTGTTGTATAATTCCACCCTTCAGGTGAATCCATCGCTATTTGATGTTTTAACGAGTCTAGCGAAGGTGAAACTTGGTCTTGTCTAGATGGACAAGTTTATCGCTATTTGATGTTTTAACGAGTTTAACGACAAAGATAACTTGATCCTTTTCATGTTTAGGGAGTTTGAAAAGGCACAAAAAGGAAACTTCACAAGTTCTTTTTCATAGCTTAATCTCTCAAGCCCAAAAAAGCGTAAGATAAAACAAAAGAGATGTCATTTCCAATCCGTTAACGAGCTGAAAAGGAAAAGCGCTCGACAATCTTTTCATGTTTAGAGAGTCTGAAAAGAGCTTAAAGAGGACTCCATTTAGAGGAATGAGTGGTGTCTAGGGTAGCAACTGGTTTTGGTGTTGTTCGAACTTCTTAAAACATGCTGATTTATGTGAAGAGGCTAGCTAATAAGACCACTCATTGCAACTGTTCCTCAAAAAAGTTAAAACAACCAAGTGAAAGTGTATGATTGGCCAAGTAGATAGTGACGATGGAAGGAGAAAAACCAAGGCTCATTTAGCAGAAGAGGCTAATAGAATGGAAATCACGAGGGTTAAAAATGGAAATGGGTTCATTTTTACACAAGATTGAACCATAAGGAACTATGCTTGGGTTCAGTTTCATGTTTACACAAGCTTAAAATGAAGAACTATGCTTGAGATTGGTTTACATGCCCCCAGCATGATGAAAGGGAGAGTCCCCTGTAACCAGATGGAAGTCGCTGCAGTGAAGCAAGATGGTTATCCAACACCTTCTTGGCTTCGTCGAGATAGGGATAAAGGTGAATGGGGTGATTCCCTTCACATAACCTACAGGGAAACTTAACTTTACCACTAGGTGCATGCCCCTCAAGCTTCATTACATTCACCTAAGTAGACTACTCATGGCTATCAGGTGGATGGAATGAAGGTTCATATACGAGATCAAGTGAATGACTTGACTGGGATTTTACGAGATCTAATTAGAGACTCGAATTGGAACTTTGCTCCAAGGGACCTTGTTTCATTTTTTAATGAGCTTGACATAAGACAAGGAACTCTGCTCAGATTCCTTGTTTCATTTTTAAATGAGCTTGACAAAAGACAAGGAACTATGCTCATACCCTTTGTTTCATTTTTTAACGAGGTTGACACAAGACAAGGAACTGTCCTCATATCCTTGGCTTCATTTTTTAACGAGGTTGACACAAGACAAGGAACTATCCTCATATCCTTGGTTTCATTTTTTAACAAGGTTGACACAAGACAACGAACTATCCTCGTACCCTTGGTTTCTTTTTTTAATGAGGTTGACACAAGACAAGGAACTATCCTCATATCCTTGGTTTCATTTTTTAACGAGGTTGACACAAGACAATGAACTATCCTCATATTCCTTGATCATGACTCATAAGAGGTCATGACTTCCAACAGGTTCTCATCAAATGGGAGAACAATGCTCTGGAAGGGATCCGTAGCAAGGAATCCATTAGAAAGATTTGGTTCCAATGCCCCTAGTACATAGTGTACAACATCACTAAATTGATCGTCAATTGATGTAGGCATGGAACGGATTGCCACATAATTGACCCGTGGAGGGGAATATACCATTGGTACAAAAGGACCATTTAGGGAAGATGGTTGACTGGAAGCCATATTTGGACCGGGAAATGAAATCTGGTCAACGGTGACAATTCTACCTTCACGCGGGAAACATATCACTCAAAAGAGTGTTGAAAAAATAATTCTCATGTCATAAAAATAGTCGTGCCAAAGAATTAAATTGTAATCTAAAGGGCTTGGGACTACCATCACATTCAGATAAACGATTTTTCCTCCCAAAGTAAAAGAAACTGAGGAAGGATCCCTAATGGTTGACTGGTTTCTCTGTTAAAAGACAACAAATTCTGGGTAACTTGCACAAGCGGCGGCGAACTGAGCGCTTGCCAAGTAGTGTAGGAAAGGATACTCATAGATGCACCTTCATCTATAATAGTGCTAGATACTTAATCATATTACAAACTTGTACTATGATCTATAAAGACACATAAGAAGGAAGACGAAATCCTACCAGTCGATTCCAATCAAAGGAAGTGACCAGACTACTTGGAGGGGGTACCATAAGAATGGGAGAATTACCCCCTTGAGTTACAAAAATGAGAGGATTTTCCTCCTGTCTTGATGGGACATGAGGATTGCCCCCAAGCTCATTGGAATCTGAAGAAACAAAAAGAACCTGAGTGGTATCATATTCACTCTCTACGGGAAAGGTATGATTTAGTGAAGGTGAAATCAGTTCAATTATTTCTTTGACCTGTTGATTTGTGTCAGGTATAGACTCATAGGATTCACTTTTAGAGAGAGTGGGCTTGACTGACGGTTGATTTTGGTTAGTCAATTCATAAACTAGTGAAGAATTAAGGGAGAGTCTCCTGTAACTAGATGGATGTCATTGCAGAGAAGTAGGATGGTTATCCAACACATTTTGGCTTCATCCAGATAGGGACAAAGGTGAATGGGGTGATTCCCCTCACATAAACTATAGGGAAACTTAACTTTGCCCTTCTTTCCATGAACTTTACTACCACTAGTTGATGGTGTGTCACCAACATGATCTCCAGAAGTTGATGACACAGGATGATGTGAACCAGAATACCATTCTTCTAAGATATGAGGAATATCAGGACAATTGCAAAGAAGGTGGTCTCACGTACAAAATTTGCATGGATATTGAACTTTGTGAGGCTTGATGGACGGTTTCTCATTAGATGTTGCATTCAAAGCAATGGTTGCTTGGTTTCCCCTCTATTGGATTGCCTCTTCTTCTTCCATTTCTTCTTCTTCTTAGCCACCTGGTTACTAGTACCAATACTTTCACCAGGCGAAGAGGAAGAAGGGGAGGAAGAAACAACCGAGGAAGAAGGAAAAGGGTAAACTTTAGGATCAACTGGAGGTTGATTTTGTCTAGTTGGAGGAGTAATCGATTGCAGAGAAATCACGAAATTTTGAACCAAGGAGTTGAAAAAAACCATACTGGTAAGCCAATGGTAAATCCCGGTAGGGATAATGTAGCCATATAAGGAGCACCAATATTTCCGAAAGTAGGAAAAGGACTAGGATTTCCATCAAAAGGAATTCCTTGATCGGTGGACTCCAGATTTATCGCCATATGTCTCAACCTAAGATCCACTAAGGAGTGAGCGTGGAGGATGTTATCTACAGTCAATTAATTTTATTTTAATCAAAGTAACATAACAAAACAAAGTAGGGATAATCTAGGCAAAAGTTTTACCAAGCAACTGTGAACTGCAGAATACCTCCTGGCAAACCGAGAAGTACAGGCAGGCAATCTCCCCAAATGTTGTGTTCGGTGTATCACAGTGTACAAGGAGGCCAACTCAGTTACCTAAGGATGGATAGAAACCTAGTTTTGTCCTCCCATATATACCCGAAGGTATGTGGAGGCCCAATCCATGTAAGCATTGTCTAATGCAAAACCACACAGTGAGAGCATTCCCATATATTTTATGTACTGTAACACCGCCCTATATAATGGAAGGTACGTGGACGAGCTATGATATACTCACGTACGTGGAATGAGGTATCACACTTGGGATGTATTGCAGAAAAGTTAGCAACATATGCTTTGTTTTATGACGTCGGAACACGTCTCTAGCCTAGACCTCTAAATGTTTTTTGTTAAGTGACAACGCTCCATTAGGTTAATTCAGATAAATTTTAAGTTGATCTTCTTTAGAATTTTCCTTTCAAGGTTCACCACGTGATTTATGTTTGCAATTCCTAAAATGCAACTAATATGATAAGAATTATTTTCATTCAATTGAACAATGAAAACCTTAGCTAGTAGGGATAGAGCAATCAGATCTTTGACAAAGAGAAAAGAGCACATCTAATGCAATTTCCCTAGCTATTCCTTTCAAGCATTCACAAACTAAAATATGAACGATGAAAGTTTTTCTTTTCGAATCCCTTAATGTTATGATGAACAAAAAGGAAACTAATGGACATACAATCAATCAATCTTTAACAAGAACGAAGACTTTACAACAGTTCTGTTTCAGAGGAAAAGAAGACTTTACGACAATTTTGTTTCAAAGGAAAAGAAGACTTTACGACACTTTCTTTCGAACAAAGATTAATCAATTATATTATAACTTTGACTATGGATCGATAATGACAAAGAAAACATTTAAGAAACATTAATCAACCAATTAAAAGTAGGGCTGGTGAAGGAGATAGAAAACTTGTTTTCTGAGACATGACATTCATTGATCAATCAACAAACAAACAAACAGAGAAAAGTTGGAAAAAAATAATCCAAAGGTGGGAATTTTCCCTAAGGTGGATCAGCGTAGGTCAAAGAGGACCTAACTACACTGCAGAGCACTATCTCTCACTCAAGGGTGTTATGCAGAGCACTGTCCCCTAACCAAGCCTACGCTGATTCTTGAGAGGCCACTCAAGAGTCATCTAACCTCAAATTTTGACCAAAATTCAATGCAAAAGAGCTTAAATACAGTCAATGAACACAAGTAGGGTCTACAAGAATGTCCTAGGAGGTGGATAAGCTACTAGGAAAGGTGATAGTTCCCTAGTGGAGTCGCCAATTTGTTTTGGAGAATTTGGTATATACAGATAAATACTAATTCCCTAGATAAGTAGTTGTATCTAGAACAACAGTTTAAAGTATTTTAGTCTTTTCCTATAAGCAATAGATAAGATGAGAAGATGAGAAGGCCTACTTGTAGTTCCGCTTTCCTCTTGTCTCCTTTGTATCAATCCTTTCACTCCTTCCCATACCTAATACGCTTATGAAGTACCTATAAACACAACAGAAAACAAAGAATCAATCAAAGCAAAAGATGTATTGAATACAAGTGAATGGAATCAGATACATTTCACACATATAAGCATTATAAGACAATGCAAACATATGGAAGAAAGGTTCAAATACTTTATTGAGTAAAAGAAGGAAATACAACCATTGTGTCTGATTCAAAGTCATTCCTCCAACTTGGATCCCATCCACATCACATCAAAAGCATGACAAACTTGTAGCATTACAATACTTGCTTCAAAGCCAATTCTCATAGCAACATTATCTCCTTACAATTTAACATAGTCCAGCCCCTAATCACTTAGATGAGTGGTCAATTTATAGGAAGATGAAGGAGGTTTTGTCATAAATGGTGGCATTGCATGGCCTTCCATACTTAGAATTAGTTCCATGGAGGAAGGGATGAGAGGATACGATGCACCTTAACTCATTCCTCATCCATTTTTGAGCTCATAGGAGTTGATAAGTGAGGGAACATTCTAGATGACTCCAAAAGATAAGAATATTCCCCAAACCCTATGTGAATTTCGCTCAATCTTGCCCAGTGCAGGTGAAAGGAAGCCTAAGTGCTCTGCATAGCACCCTAGTAGTGGACTCAACTGCTCTGCAGCACACCTTTACAAGGGCTTACCTACGTTGTTCCCTCTAGAGGCTATTTATGTCTTCAATTCATGAAACTGTCTGGAAAGGAGGCATTCAAAGGGGTGACTTGTTTATGGCATGAAGAAAATAAAATGAGGGTTTGATGAGCCCTAAAACATTGATCTGGATGATGGGATTGATGTGCCCAAATGGATCTGTAACAAGTGGCTGGCATATCACTTGGTGAGTTGTCTTGACAAAATGTCTTGGAGATCGTCCTTGAATTCTATAAGAAGAGAAATTTTTGGGTTTTCCCCCTATGGATGGGTTTTTCCCTTGCCTAGATCCTATTTTTGGTGTTCTTGTTTGCATTGTGATCTTCTTTATTGACATTGTATTCGTGATGAACACAAAATAATAATGATGATGATGAACTAACATTATATCACAAGAATTGTCAATATAACAAGAGAAAAAAATTATAAAAGTAACTGCAGTTTTGTTTGCCCTAATTTTTCTCTACATCTATGGTATTGGAAGATTTGCAATGTAGAAATAAAAAATTGCTTGAAATCAAATGCAACACACAAGTAAATCACACAATTTGGTGGGCTAAAGTTGAGCAGTACTTCGATGAGTTTTTTTCTACGTATATGACTCCAACCCTAGTTAATCTTTCAAATCCAGATATAAGAATGAAAGTACCTACAAAAAAAGGGAGGAGAATTTAGATGCAATAAATAATTAATAAAATAGAAGAAAATTCATACTAGTTCATTATACCCAATTAATAGAGTAACATTTTCTCCTATTGTCCTGCATGAAAGATGATAGTTTATGGTCTTTCACTTAAATACAAACGCAATTGTAAAAAAAAGAGAAATTCTAAATGAATTTTTTCATGGAAAATTTTGTTTTCTCTTATAAAACTTTATTTAACTCCCACTCGGCCAAGACATACAACATAAATATCAAACAAATTTTGTTGTATCACCTAAACCCTTACCATTTTGAGTTATTTTCTTCAGATAGTTGTTCCACTTCAACATCCAAATTGAAACTAATTTCCTACACATATTCATGAGACCAATGAGGCAAACTTAGATCAAATTTTACCAAATATTAAATTTAATTTCATGAATAAATAATAATTAAAAGGACTTGCATGCATGAATACCTAAATGAGATCCTCTTGGTTTCGATAGAAATTTTTGGAGTAATTTAATCTTGCAGAAAACCTCCCTCCAGTCGATGAAGCAATAGTGAAGTCAACATTGACTTTGTTGTTGCTCTGTTGGATTTAGGTTGTTTTTCTCTAATATTATCCAAATCCTAATTTATTCTCTATTGAACAGGTCCAACCACATGAAGGTGGAATCTCTCATGGCCCCTCCCCACCCCACATCACTCTCAATTCCCTAGTACCCAATATATCTACTATAGAGGAAATAGTTTAAAGCAAGACATTAAGATACATAAAAAAAAATAGCAAACATCCATTCATTGATTCATAAACCACAAAATATTTCATCTCAATAAATTTTATCATAAAAATGTGTTGACATAATATGAGATAAGGTCATGTAGATAAAGAAACTTATAGAAATTATTCATTAACATATAACATTCATTCATTCATTCATTAATCATAGACACAAAAAATTTCATCTCAAAAAATTTTATCATCAAAAATATTTTATCATAATATGGTACATGATGTTTCTATAACTATTACAATAATTTCTTTTTCTTTTTCATTATTTTTGAGGGCCTAGCCGTGTACTCATGATGTTGCCAAGGCTTTTTCAAGAGGGGTGGATCATCAATTGTAACAATAAAGAAATGTTAAATTGATATTTTTTGTTATTATTCATTAATAAAAATAACATTAGATTTTTCTTTCCCTCATGAACAAGTTGACATTATTGGAATGGCTACTATATTTTCTACTATATTTATTGTAACTAATCTATATATTTGTTGCATTTACTAATCTATATTAGTCTAACAAAATTCTAACTTATATTAGTTGTCAATTCACAACATTTTGTGATTATGATGACAATTTAAGTACATATGAGTGTAATGTCCATGATGGGATGTATGAATTGTCATCCGCACATTGTCCATCAATGAATATAACCTTGAATGGGATAACACTAGTCTGTCATCACCATCTCAAAATAACCCAACAGATGAAAATTTACCATGTCTGTCATCATCAGTTCACATTGTCTCATAGATGACCCCTTTTACATATTATATACATGAATTTCTAGTAGGCCATCCACTCTACATAGCCTATGATTGATTGCGAGAACATGCAAACCAAGTACAATTTATAAGTAGACAATCTTGTCAACAAAGATTTGTCAATTATCCTTTATTCACTTGTTCTCTAAATCAATCATAGGATAGGTAGAGGGGATATTCTTCCATAAATTCATGCATATAAACTATAGAACAGGTCATTCATGAAATAGTGTGAGGTGATGATGACATAAATTGTAAATTTTCATCTGTCGGGTCATTTTGAGATGATGAGATAGACCAATGCTAGCCCATTTAAGGTTATAATCATTGACAAGAAATTTGGGGAAGAAAATTCATATGTCCCATCATGGACATTACACACATATGTATTTAAATTGTCATCATAATAAAAAATTGTTGTGATCAGGCATTCAAGCAGGAGTAGCTAGCACCTAAATTAGGAGTGTGGTAGTGTATGGTGGAGTGGGATAGATGTACAAATTAGTAGATGGTTGACTTATCATGGGAACAGATTGTGTAAAGTCTTATTTTACCACGGGAATCTGATCATATTCTCTTGGTGTTTGTAACAGAGTTAATTGACTTATACCATGAATTTATCAAATATATGGTATTTTTCACCCTTGTATTTGAGGTTAGTGAACATGGGTTATCAAGCCTAGGTGGAATCGCACGTCCCTGGTGTATAGCCTAACCCTACTTATCTCTCTATATGTATGGACCAAAGTGATGATCTACCAACCTATCTGTGCTAGCTAAGATGGATCATCTATGAATATGTGATGATTGTATTGGGCTATAACTCTATGAACAACCCATCACATTGATCTATAACCAAGGCCATGGAAGGGTCTAAATCTCAAGAAAGTGTCAAATTTTCAAAGATCTAAACCTTTCACTCTTCATTTGGAAGGTTAATTGAGGCATCACAGCTAAGCCTGAGTAGCTCATGGAGAAGAGAAGAAAGGTATTATTCAAGGAAAGGAAGGCCCCAACTCTTTTATTAACAAGAACATTAGAAGTATTGTAACACAATATTTTGGATGGAAAATCCTAAAGGTTATGTATATTGCACCATAATAATCCATTAATTTGCAAACTTAGATTTGGAGTTACGATCAAATCCTTCACTAGGAAAATGTTTATAAGTATCTCATCCCCAAGACTAAAATGCATGGTTGATTTAACAAATGTTGGTATGTTAGAAACAATTCCAATGCATGGTGGTTCTAATTATGAAGCTTATGGAAACTAGCATTATAACCTATGAAAGCCTCCTTGGTTTTCCTAATAGTCATAAGGGTTGTACATATTTCAAAATGACTTGTATACCAAGATGTTTAAAATCCACAAAGTTTATATGAGACAAGATATTAGAATGTGTCCTTTATATTTTTCCCCTTATTTAGTTTACATGGGTTTTGGTTGAGCATCTATAAACAATTTCTTGCATTCTAATTTATTCATAACCGCAAATTATAGTTGGATGAAGAAAGATCACAAATATATGATGAATTTAAGGGTGTCGACATTCATTCATTCATTTGTACATACACAAAATATTTTATCTCAAAACATTTTATGAAAAAAATTATGTTTACATAATATGAAATAAAATTGGTCTAATATTTTTCAACGGAAAAATCACAATTTTTAATTAAGATAGTCTAAAGTTACATGTGCACATTCCATGAGGCATTCAACCTCTCGGTCATAATTGTGGTACTAAACAAACCGACCTCTAAATAAGAAAGTGCAGTCATTCTTTATAAGGTTTCTTTCTTTTCATTACTATGTAGTTATCCAATATGTCTTTATCTTCGCCCCCTTTAGTTGTTATGGTCTATAGTGTAATATGTCTTGTTGCTAACCTAGTCCTACGACTATGTTGCTACAAGTAGGGCCAAACATCAATTGCAATAAGAAATAAATGTTAAATAATATTTATAGTTATTATTATTACAAATGTTTTATTAATAAAAAGAGTATTTGAGTGTTCTTTACCTGCTGCGATAATGGTGGGAAGAAAAATACTTTCAGATGTGGACATATGTTCCTCCTCTTCTCTAGAACCATCATGTACATGATCTGGTGTAGAAACAAGAAAGGTTATAACTAATACAATATTTGCATTTAAATATATTTAATTGTATTCCATACTACAATATTTTTATAACAAACAAAATATCTCCAGTACTGAGTTGAACATCAGTCTCAAGATCAGGCACTCCACCGTCAGTAGGCTTATGTGTTGTATCTACATTGTTTTCCTTATTTTTACAATAAATCACAATACTTTATGGCCAAAAATAATAATGATTACAGTGTACTAGTAATGATTTATAAATGTTATTCGTTGCTTTTATTTTCTTGTGTTAGGATGGGTGGTGGAAGATTGTGAAGATGCCAAGCTTGTCCTCCATTCAACTATGGATTGATAGCCGTACTTAAAAGAAAGCTTTAGGTATTCCTCTGTGGGAGCCTCTTTGAATTTTTACCCCTACAGTTTTGCATTAGAACATGAATTTTTCTTCCTTTGTGATATTAAATTAAAATTGTTAAAAATTTATAATTTGGATGCAAAAAAAAAATTATATACTTACAATTTTTGTGGCTAGTTTCAAGTTACCACCCAGGGCAAGATGATGATGCCCATGTTTGGATATTCTAGCCATTGTGGCTTTGGAAGTATATGGGAGCCTATATTTAAAACATTGAAAAACTTAATTAGACGCCACGATGATGATAAAGTATCATAATTACATTATTCAAAGTGCCTCATTCCTTCCTGGTCCAGGTGGAGTATTCCCTGCTTTTCGAAGTGCCTTATTGTGTGCATCTTCCACGAGCACTATCGACTCCATCTCTGGAATCGATGGAGGGAACTCATGCGACCTGACCCTTTCCAATTGAGACCTATTATATTCCCACAAATATTTTAAATGTAGGCATGCCTTTGACATAACTCCATATTTGTTGAAGGTACCCTCACCAAACAGTCAAACCATCATGTTAATAAGTTCATCCGTTAACTTGGAACTTTGGGATTTCTAATTTGTGTGAATGGTCAACCCAAATATTCCAAGGTTATATCATACAAACATCTATAAAATACATCATTTCCTACAAAATGATATTATCATTAGTTTAAAATAATCACAAATTATGTGTTAATTTCATTTAGGTTGTACTTAATATTAAAAACACTTCTTAAATACTTGGAAGTTTCTCTATTTTCATGGAGACATTATCATCATCTACCAAAAACGTGATCAGTAGTGATCCCATGATATTAACATGGGAAGATCCTAAAAATCTCACTTAAAAATTGTGCAATCGGATCATGCTTTGCATCCACAACATCATGTGTATATCCTGACGTACGTTGTATAGGGGGTGCAAATCCTATTATGGGTGGTTGATCTGTTATACTGATCTCAATAACCAGTGACTCACTCATAGATGGAGCATCGACACTAATACCAATGTCGTCCCCCATAGTCATAGCATGAGGATTGTATTCCGCAAAAAAATCCTATAAAATAAAAATAAAAATTATAAAGGATGAGATAACTAAATCATAAAAAAATAAACGTGATAATTAAATGAAGTGATCACCCCATACCGAGAAACGTGTTGCAACAAGGTTCTAATTTAGCCTTTTATATCATTTGTTTGAGGCTCAATTAGAACTAAAGAATTAAGTTGCTTGTTTTTTTTTTTTTTTTAAGCTTCTTTATTGCTTGGATTGGATCAACAAACATAAAAATTGATTCATTAGTAACCTCTACCTCACAAGCATATATGAACTTCTCTAAGGTTGGTGCCTTCCCCTTGTCACCATGTTTATCAAATAAGTGTAATTTATAATTCATCCACAATTAATCATCATTATATTAATAAGAAAACCACTATTTACATGTCTAAATCTATATAGAAACTTCACGTTATATCATGGTGTATTAAAATGTTTTCTCAACTTACAATTTTTGTAACAATATATTGTAGTAAATGAAAATCATAACATACAATAGACATTTCTTATAAGTTGGGTAGAATTGAATACATATTGCCTCCATAAAAATAATATTTGTATTTATTATATTCAAATTGTAATCAATGAGAAACACTTCCCCTGCAGCTATTGATTTAATGGCACATACGAATACATGGTTTCCTTCACGTCCCTCAAATATGCAATTGGGTTTCTTATTTGTGGTGACAAATCGTGTACTATTTATAAACCCTATAATATTCCCTGTTGCTTTTGGCTTTCCATCAATATACATAGTTGTGCCTTTATTTTCATCATTGTCTTTTAGTTGTATATAAATTTTTGGCCACTCCATATCTTCACATACTTTAGGTATATTGGACTAGCCGTACCCAATCATTGTATTTGTAACAGGTTCCGACATACTCCATAAATTAATTTAATCCTTAGTAACATACCTTTATTCCATCCATGGAAAATAGACCCAAACCATGTAATGATGATCAGGAAATGTGGTATATCCTTTCATTGACAAAAAAATCAGTGTTTATTTCAGGAAGAACCCTGGGTGCCCATTGTTTCACCAGATGTTTGTATCTCAAGGGAACCTTAATTTAATTTATGCTCTCATTATCATAAGAACATGACCCCAATTTAACGAGAAAAATTTCCATGTGTATATGGAATTTTCTTCTAATATTTTCACCTCTAGTTGATATTCTCATGCTAGACGATCTAGCAGATGTTTGGTCAATTTCTATTAGGACCCTATAATACTAGTGATTCCCCTATTACAATTGTCATTGTATCCCTTATTTTTATTATTGTGCCCCTATTGTCCCCATATTGTTATTAGTATGCCCCATAGAAACCGACTATTGTTATTTTTGTGCCATTATGTTATTATTGTTATGTTGACTTGATTATATTGTGACCCCTTAGACTCCTATATATAGAAGGGAGGTTTAGTCATTTGTATCATTCAAGAATTTTTCATTTGTGTAATTTAAAGGAGGTTTCTCCCTTGAAGAGGCTTATTTATAAGGCGTTGATCTATCTTTTCTATCTTTTTATGAGCTAGTTTCATAACATTTGGTATCGGAGCTTTGGATTCTAGGGTTTCGCTGCTCCAAACAGGTCATCGTGGAATTTTCGCTATAATTTTTTTCTATTACGTTTTAGAAGCTACAAAAAAAACCCATTTGAGCCGAAATCGTTGTGAAATTCAGATCCGAATTGCAGTGACTGTATTGCTATATTTCGGAGATATGATCTGATGAAGGTAGGGTTTTTGCAGATTCCATAATTACATTGCAAACATGTGACCTGGGTAAAATCATTATAACTTTTGTTTTGAGCGTCAGATTTAAATTTCATAAGAATTTTCAGAAAGAGGATGGCCTTTAGTTTTCTGTGTATCATTTTCAGGTACTAAGGTAAAAACAGTGACACATGGCACATCATACAAGTTCGCTCTATTGAACTATTATATAATCAGGTCACCGTGGGAGATTTGGCATAACTCTTCATTGGAGAATCCAATCTTGATCAGACTTGCGAGGTTAGAAAAAGGACTCAAAGGGATACCGCAAGATGAGATTTCAGATATTCAAGATATGTAGTTACAAAGATACAACAGATTCAATATCGAGCACTTACAAAGTGAAAAAAAGGTGTGTAGTTTTTTTTAAATTTTGCATAAGATTGGTTTGAAAAATTAGTTTGAAGGAATTCAAAGGGAATAGTGAAGAAATATTAGCATTAATTAATGCCTCGAAGAAACAAAATGGAAACTCCTAATAAGCAACCTGAAAGCTCTAGCATGACTCGTGAATAAGACGAAGAAATGCAACATGATATATCGAAATTACAAGACCAACTACAACAAATTTCACTCTCACTAAAGGTAAATGAAGCCAAGATGAATGGCGTGGAAGCTAATATGAATGGCATGCAAGTTAATATGGATGGCATTGAAGCTAAGATGAATGGCATGGATGATAAAATGGAGGAATTGAAGATAAATGTGAATAAGTTACTACAAGAAATTGTCACTAATGGTGCAAGGGTAGTAAAGGAAACTCATGATGAGAACAAAAGAAATGTTAATCATGATTTCATAGACTCTAATGTTGGATTGAAGACCCACCATGTTCCAAAAATCGATATGACGAAGTTTAATAGCAAGGATCCTAGAACATGGATACTACAGATGGAGCAATTTTTCGATCTCCATAATGTGCAAAACACATAAAAGGTACATATTGCAACTTTATATTTGGAAACAAATTAGTTTGTATGGTATCGATGGCTTTTCTCTCGTAAAAAATTGTCACTTGGGAAATTTTTACGAAAGAAACGATAGCACATTATGAGGATACAAAAAGCAAACTTTTTTTAGCCAATTGATAAATCTCAAATAAAAGGGTTCAATGATGGAGCACATTGAGGACTCCCAAAAATTGAACATAGCAGTAAAAGATATTCCAAAGGAGCATAGGATTGATGTGTTCATAGGTAAATTAAAGGATAATATCCAACATGAGGTTCGCCTTTGGGAACCTAATTCATTGGAGAAGGGATTCAGGTTAGCAAGAAACTGGAAAGAAAAATTATGGTAACCAGGAAGCCTACCACTCACAACTATAAAGATGGAAGTGTTGTTGCCCCTAGCCTTCGACAACCTACAAGGTTGACACCACAACAATTGGAAGAAAAAAGAGAAAAAGGGCTTTGTTACAGTTATGACAACAAATACACTAAAGATCATAAGTGTGCTGAGAAGAAATTATTCTACATAGATTGTGAAGTGGAGGAAGAAAAGGAACAAGAAATGTCAAAAGAAGAGGATATACTCCATGAACAAACCCTAGATAAAGAAGAAATGAATCCAACCATATCTTGTAATGCATTGGCTGGAATTACCACTCCTCAAACTATCAAGATAGAAGGAAATATCAAGAAGAAAAAGGTAATAGTGTTGATTGATTCAGGAAGTACCCATAATTTTATTCATTGTAAGATAACAAAGGAATTGAATTGCTTCCTATATCCAGCACCAGAGTGTCAAGTTATGGTTGCAAGTGGAGGAACCATAAATTGCTCTGGAAAGTGCCATAATATCAAGCTATCAATGGGAGAATATGTATTGAATAGCCCAATGCTTTCCATTCCAATGGGTGGTGTTGATGTTGTACTAGGAGTCCAATGGCTACAATCCTTGGGTACAATATCTTTTAACTTTCAAGAACTCTTCATGAAATTTTGTGCGAAAGGAAAGGAAGTTGAATTAAGGGGTATTGCAAGGAAACCGGTAAAGATAATTAGCTCTAACAGTATGACAAATCTTCTAAAGAAGGAACAACGAGGTGTAATTTCACAATTATGTTCACTAGAGGTTCCCACATTGAAATCATCTATTTCTCTAGATCTCCAAAAAGCCTTGGACAATCATTCCAAGATATTTGAGACTCCCAAAGGTATCCCACCTATTCGTGATCATGATCATGTTATTCATTTGATTCCAGTAAGTGTTCCTCCAAGCATCAGGCTGTACAGATATCCCTATGCCCAAAAGAGTGAAATTGAACGTAAGGTTGCAGAAATGCTAGAGGCTAGTATAATTCAACCTAGTCAAACTTATTTATATGCTCTAGTAATATTGGTGCACAAGAAGGATAGATCATGGCGCATGTGTCTGGATTATAGGGAGCTCAACAAGCTCACTACTAAAGATAAATTTCCCATTCCTATTATTGATGAATTATTGGATGAATTGCATGGATCAATTTACTTCACCAAGTTGGATCTTCATTCAAGATATCATCAAATCATAATGAAGATTGAAGACATTCTGAAAGCAAAAATTAGAGCTCATGAGGGTCATTATGAATTTTTGGTCATGCCTTTTGGCCTTACCAATGCACCTTCTACATTTCAAGGTTTGATGAATTCCATTTTCAAATCCTTCCTTAGAAAATTTGTGTTAGTATTTTTTGATGATATACTGATCTACAACAAATCTTGGAAGGATCATGTTGAACATGTTGACAGGGTGCTCAAATTATTGGAGGAGAAACAATTATATGCAAAAAGCTCCAAATGTTTCTTTGGAGTACAAGAGGTGGAATATCTGGGTCATATTGTATCTCATGAAGGTGTTAAGGTAGACACTAGAAAAATTAAATCCATTAAGGAATGGAAAAGCCCCACATCCATAAAGCATCTGTGAGGATTTCTCAGGTTGACAGGGTATTATGGCAAGTTTGTTAAGAATTATGGCAGAATAGTAGCACCTCTAACAACATTATTGAAGAAAGATGCATTTTCATGGACTCCAGAAGCAACAAAGGCCTTTGAACATCTTAAAGAGGCAATGTACCAAGCACTGGTCTTAGCTACGCGAGACTTCACAAAAACCTTTATTGTGGAATGGGATGCTTCAAGAAATGGAATTGGTGTTGTTTTAATGCAAGATGAAAGACCCATTTCTTTTGAAAATCGTCCAATCAAGGGAAAATATTTACACAAAGCTATTTATGAGAAGGAAATGTTGGCAATACTACATGCACTTAAGAAATGGCGACCCTACCTAATGGGAAGACACTTCAAGGTAAAAAGGGATCATGATAGTCTTAAATATTTTTTAGAACAAAGACTATCCTTTGAAGAGCAACAAAAATGGGTGACAAAGATGTTGGGTTATGACTTTGAAATCATCTACAAAAAAGGGAAGCAAAATGTTGTGGTAGATGCACTCTCAAGAAAGGATGAGGATGTGGAAGCATTGGTGTGCGCCATTTCTATTATCCAACCAAATTGGATAAATGAAGCAAGGGAGGAATGGAAGAATGATGAAGAAGTGTGGGCACTCATTCGAAAGTTAGAACAAGATCTCAGTACATATGATACATTTAGCTGGAAAAATGATTCGTTATGATACAAAGATCGCTTATACCTATGTAAGAATTCCCAACTCAAACAAAAGATTCTTATGGAATTGCACACTTCTTTCTTAGGAGGGCACTCAGGATTTTTAAAAACTTACCACAGGGTTAAGAAGGATTTCTTTTGGGATGGCCTTAAATCGGATATTCAAAATTTTGTGGCGGAATGTTTGGTTTGACAGCAAAATAAAGTTGAAACAATTAAGACCCCAGGTCTATTACAACCTTTATCCATTCCAAGCCAACGTTGGGAGGAGGTTTCAATGGATTTTATCACAAGTTTACCAAAGTCCGAAGGAAAGAGTGTCATCATGGTGGTAGTTGACAGACTTACCAAGTATGCACACTTTTGTGCATTATCACATCCATTTAAAGCCAGTACAGTTTCTACTACATTTATGGAAACAATTCAAAAGCTACATGGAAACCAAAATATTATTGTAAGCGACAGAGATCCCATTTTCACTGGAAATTTTTGGACAGAATCATTTTCTTGTCTCAGTACTTAGTTAGCTCATAGCTCATCTTATCGTCCTCAATCTAATGGGAAAACTAAGATAGTAAACAAATGTTTGGAATGATATCTTCGTTGCTTTGTATCTAACAAACAAACACAATGGCTCAAATGGTTGCCTCTGGTTGAATGGTGGTATAACACTTCCTTCCATACTGCAACAAAAATGACCCCATTTATGGAACTTTATGGATATCATCCACCATCCGTCACATCATATTTAAGAGAAAATTCTAAGGTTCAAGCAATGGAACATCACATCGAGCATCAACAACAAGTTCTCCAACTCTTAAAGGATAACCTCATGTTGGCACAGAATAAAATGAAACAACAGGCAGTTCAACATCGCAGCGAAAGAAATTTTGATGTAGGTGACTGGGTATTCCTACAGCTACACCCATATAAACAAATGTCCCTCAAGAAAGCTAAGAAGGATAATAAATTATCACCAAACTATTATGGTCTGTATAAGGTGTTGCAAAAGATTGGTACGATGGCATACAAATTGGAGCTTCCTACACCTTCCCGAGTGCACCCAGTTTTCAATGTTTCATGTTTAAAGAAGGTTATAGGCGGCAAGCTCCCAGTTCAAACAATATTTCCAGAACTTGACGATGAAGGAAAAATTATATTGGAACCAGAAGCAGTCACAGAAACGATTTTCGCTAATGCAAGAGTCGGTCCTTCTATTCATTAATCAGCAATCTAAAATACATAGAATACAACCATCCTTGGTGAAATGAGTACCAAGGAGAAAACCTACAAAACCAGTGAAAAGGGAGGGAGGAACTAGCCCCAAGTTCAACATCTCACCTTCAAAATTCTCAAAAGAGAAACAAAGAGGCAGCCAACAGACCAAAAGAAAAACCAAGTACCAAAGTACCCCTTAACACATTCTTAGAGTAACAGAGGAGGAAAAGGAAAGGCGCTTTCCTCAAAGAACAAAAAGCGGCCCGACCAGTGAAAAAGAGACTGACTGCACCCACCAAAAACCTGACAGATGCCAAAAACGGCCCCCGTACAAGGTGGAGGACGTGCCCACAAAGCTTGACAAATCACAGTCAAATGACAGCCTGCCTCCAAAATCTGCACCGTTGATATAGCTGACCCGATCCGACGGCAGTAATCAACCCCGCAAATGAGAGAGGCATGACAAATAACCCGCTCGTACATCAAACTGCACGATCCATCCCCACCGTCGGTTCTCCTCATTTGATCGGACGGACAAGGATAATATCAGACCCCCAACAAGTTTGACCTATAGTGCGTGGGGAGGGTGGTATTCCCACCGACCCCACCACCATGCGTCATACATTGATTGTGATCGCTGCCAATTCTGGAAAACCAGAAACCACCTTCGGGCCTTGCGATCGCCCGAAAACCATGTTTACTCCTGTAAGCAGCTTCCAGACTGATAACAATTGGTTGCACGACCCCTGAGAGCATCAAACACTGCGCCCATTCATCCAGAACCCAAATACAAAGGAGACACCCACCCGAGAGCCAACGAGGGATGCCTCTGAGCCAGTCGACAGGCAAACCCTTGAGGAGATGATGGAGAATGAGATGTTGCATCCTGCAGACAGGGCGTCTCTGACGACCACCATGGAGAGGAAATCTGATTATTTTCAATATATTCGCTAATCTTGGCATATCTTCCCTACTGAACCTTTTGTCCAAATTTAGGCAGCCCTCAGCCCTCTGTCCGTTACACATTGGTTTCTGTCATTTTGTGTCTATACCCCTCTATATCTTCCTCCACCTGGTTTTGACAAAGCTTTTTCAGGTTGCTCTGTGCCATTGTGTTCCACCTCCATAAGATCGTACTGTTCTTGCAGCCAACACCATGGTTGGCTAGAATGTCTGCCAACTTATTTGCTCTTCTTTTCACATGAATAAAACTGAGGGTATGAAGCACCTGAAGATGAACTTGAATTCTCTGAAGAACCCGAGTTAACCTCCAATGTTTTGTAACCTTATCCAGCCCTGTTCCATTACTAATTCTCCTGGCTGTGTTGATGACTAACTCTAAATCCACCTCTATTATGACATTTTGGCAATTATTCTGTATCAACAATTCTAAACATTGTTCTAAATCCATTATTTCTGCCATGTTGTTGGTAGCTTTTCCAAGGTATCCATGGAAGAGGGTAATTATTCTACCTGTTTCATCCCTTAGGACTCCCCCAAAGCTAGCCTCCCCCGGGTTGCCTTTGGAAGCTCCATCTATGTTGTATTTTAAAAATCCTTCTTGGGGAGGGTGCCAGAATTCCTCTGTCTCCTCCCTCATGCCTGCTTTCCTGCCTAGGCCTTGAGGAATAAGCTCCTGCAAGTCTAGTAGCTGGAGGATTCCTAATTCTCCCATTAAGGGAGGATTTTTGGGGAGATTCCTAATGATGGTACCAACTATCTCCTTAAGTTGTTTTACAATCAGCTTCACCAGGCTGAGAGAGTCAGTTTTTACCCCTTTGAATATTCTTTTGTTCCTTTCTTTCCACACATTCCATGTAATGAAGCCCGGCAAGAGCTCCCAGGCAGAATTGAGAACTTCATTATCAGAAACCATACTTCTCCAGTTGTTGAGGGTGTTACCAATACTTTTTTTGTCTCTATCAGATTGTTTGAAGATGTTTGTAAAGAAATCCCAAATCCTATCAGTGAAAATGCAGTTGTTGAGAAGATGCTCGCTGGTCTCCTCTTGGGTTTCGTAGAGCTGGCATCTGGAGGGTCCCAGCATGCCCCTTTTTGAAAGGTTGTCCCAAGTTAAAATTTTCCAATGGTTAACTAACCACATGAAGAGTTTGATTTTCATCTAGCCTTTGTGATTCCAAAGCTTTTTCCAAGTTTTGTTTGGAGCTTGTGGTTCCAGTTCAAGGAGAAGGCCTTTATCTTCCTTGATATTGAAGTTTTCCTCTTTTTTGTTACCCCACCTCGGTTGATCCTGCCCTGTCGTTACTAGAATTATTTGTTGATCCAGAATTCTCTGCAGGGACTCAGCTTTACTGTTGAGGGTCCTGTCCTCTCTACTCTCTATCTTTTTCCAAAATCTCCACTACTTGCATTTTGTGGATTCTCCCAAAAGTCTTTTACGTTAACCAAACCTAGATTTTCAGTCTCTTGCTTAAGGCCTAAAAATTCTTCCCTTAGAAGATTAGTTTCTTGTTGCCACTTGTCCTCCTAGAAAAGTGCCTGATCTCCCTCTCTAATTTCCCAGAAACTATTCTTTTGGACCACTTCTCTGTTCTCCCAAGCCTTGTTCCATATGGGTGAGCCTTTCATTGTGCCTGTCATTCGGTTTATGTCAGAAGCCAGCCAGGCATTAGCATATTTTTCCTTCCACATGCTTGCCCATTGATCTTGAGGATCCTTAACCCACCTCCACCAAAGTTTTTCTCCAATAGCTTTGTTGAGAATCTCTGGATTATCCAAACCCAGGCCTCCTTGGCATTTGGGTTTGCAGATCTTTTCCTCCAAGACCAAAGCCCATTTTTTCCTTGTTTCCTCTTTGCCCCACAAAAAGTCTCGATGAATATTGCGAAAATGTTGTAAGACTCCTATTGGAGCTGGGAGAACTAATAGCATAAAGACTAGGATAGCTTGGAGAACTGCTTTAGTAAGCACTAGTCTACCAGCTAAATTTAGAGATTTGTTTGTCCATTTCCTGACCTTGTCTTGCATTTTGGTTGCAAGAGTATCCCAGATGCTTTTGTGTCAGGGTTTAGCTGTAAGAGGAACCCCCAAATACTTGGAAGGGAGGGAATCTCTTTGAAAGCCTAAAATTCTGGAGATATTTCTCTGGATTGCGATGTGTGTGTTAAAGAAAAAGACTTTAGATTTGGTAAGGTTAACTTCCATACCTGTTGCTTTCGCGAAATCCTTCAAAATTTGTTTGTAAGCCTGTGCTTCTTTAACTGTGGGAATACCCTGTAACATGGTATCATCTACAAACTGTTGATGCGTCAAAACCTGCCCATTCTCCGAAAGTTGGAGACCTTGAATTCTTCCAGTTGCTCTTGCATGATTGATAGAACGGCCCAGTCCTTCCATCATGAGGATGAAGAGAAAAGGGGAAAGTGGATCTCCCTGTCTAAGACCCCTGGAAGGGATAAAAAGTTCAGAAGGAGAGCCATTTACCAAAATTGAAAAGCTGGAAGAGGTCACGAGGGCCATGACCCATCTGATCCAATTATGATCAAAACCAAACGCTGTGAGCACTTTTCTAATGTATATCCAATTTACTTTGTCATAAGCTTTGGCTATATCCAGTTGCATGATCATACCCGCTCTCTTGTTGCTTGAATTATATTGTCCAAAATTTGTCTTCCTTCTACATACCCTATTTGTTCCCCGAAGATGAGCCTGGGTAGCAAGGGTTTAAGTTTGTTAGCCACCACTTTGGAGATTATCTTGTAAATAACATTGCATAAGGCGATGGGTTTATATCTTTCTGGATTTTGTGCATTATCCTGTTTTGGAATGAGTGCAATAAAGGAGGTATTGAGAGCTTTCAAAATGGGTTTTTCCCACCTGGAGTCTTCCACCATCTCCACAATATCCCTTTTGACTGTATTCCAGCAAGCTTTAAAGAAATCCACGTTAAATCCATCCGGCCCTAGTGCCTTGCTATTTTGCATTTCCTTGAGGACCTCACTGATCTCTGATTCAGTTACAGGTCCGTTGAGGTTACCATTCTCCTCTCTGGAGACTAGTTTAGGAATGTGTTTAGTTAAGTTCTTTATAAAAGGTTCTCTGTCTGAAAAGTTTTCCTTGGCTATGTCCCAAAAATGTTTCACTAACACTGCATATATATCCTCGTGGGAGTGATGAATTTGGCCATTATCATCCTTGATTGAAGAGATTTTATTGTGGGTTCTGTTCGCAATGGTAGATCTGTGAAAAAGTTTGGTATTTCGTTCTCCTTTCAGCCATAGTACCCTGGAGTTTGTTTCCAGAAAATTTCTTCTTGTTTGCACAGAATTTCCCAATCTTGTCGATATTTCTCTGCTTGATCATTTATGTCTTTATCAAAGCCATTCCTGATCATAGTTTGATTAAGCTCTTGTATTTTGTTTTCTAGCATTTTTTATTCGTGAAAAGATTACCAAATTATTTTTGGTTCCATTCCTTTAGCTTCTGCTTGATGTATTTTAGTCTTTTATGTAGCAGGAACATAGAAGAACCCTGAATGTGCAGTTCTTCAGCCCACCATCTTTCAATATTGTTGTTAAAATCCGGGTGAGACAACCATATGTTTTCAAATCTAAACGGTTTGTTTCTTGGGGTGCCAATACCCTTGATCTCCATTTGAATCGGCCAGTGATCTGAGCCTCCAAAAGGAAGAATGTCTGCTATTATATCTTTGTTTAGAAGCATGAGCTCTTCAGAGATCATGAATCTATCTAGCTTGGAAGCTACCTGGGAATCCCCTCCTCTTTTGTTGTTCCAAGTGCAAAGGCCATTGGTAGTCTTAATGTCCACCAGCTTCATGTTTTCATAAAAACATTGGAAAGCTAAGGAATCTTTGTTAAGAGCTCTTGTGCCTCCTTTTTCTCCGAGAGAGATCTGATCATGTTGAAATCTCCTCCTATAACCCACGGTAGCCCTGCAAATCTGTTTCGAAGGTCCACTAAGGAATCAATAAACCTGATTTTGTCTTCTAACCTTTGAGGGCCATAGACATTCGTGACAAGAAATGTGTCCCTGTCACCTACAGGCTGAATAACAACTGATAAATAGTTTCTTGATGCCTCCGCATCTATAATCCCTATTTTTTGGGGATTCCAGAGGATAAGGATACCCCTTGCTGAGTTTTCTGCTTTGACTTCTATGAATTCATATTTGCTAAGCCATTTACTATGGATTTGCTTTATCTTTTGAACTGAACTTTTTGTTTCTTGGACAAAAATTATATCCGGAGTTACTTGCTTCATTCTATTATTCAGTAATCTCTGCTTTCTTTTGCTACCTAGACCTCTGATATTCCAAGTGGTAAACTTAATTATTACAAATTGGTAAAGGAGTAACTGGTTAGATCTTTCATCTTACCTGAGTTTATCATGAGCTTTCCACACTCCATTAATATCTTGTTCTGCTTTTTTCTCCCCCTTTTTTCCCCGAGTTTCTTGGAGCTAATTCTGGTGTTGATTTTACTGCTTTTATTCCATGAGTGCCCTGTCTTTCCATGTTGTTTTCTTCACTCAATCCCTTGGCCTGAGTTTTCCATAAGAATAACTGTTGTACATGAGCGCATTCTTCTTGTGGTAGAGATTCTACCCCTCCCGTTGTTCCCTTGCTCAGGAACCCTTCTAGATCTAGGTTTTCTTTGTCTAGAATAACTTGCAATTCATTATCTTCCATTTCCATCTCGCTCTGAGTTATTTCCTGGTCCATACCCATCTCTGATTCGCTCATCATGCTTCCTTTATGTGTTTCCTTTGCCTTTTCTTGATCCTGTTCTTTATCTTTGTCTTGCTTTTCATATCCATCTTTCATTACTTGGTTTTCAACTGTTGTAACTTCCTCTTCTTCCAGGACTTGGAACGGGTTTGCCCTCACTCTTTGGTCTCCGCTTTGGTGTTGTTTCGGCCCTTTTTTTCCATTCCGACCTTTATGCGCTACTTTGTGAAAGCCTTCTGTTTCTATCATTATGTTGGGATTGATTTTGCTCTCTGCCTTGCTGAGAGGGCAGTCTCTAAGGAGGTGCCCATGTTCATGACATTTACAACATCTAAAAGGAATATGCTCGTAGTCAATCTTCTGTGCCCATTCCTCATCATAAACCTTCAAAATGACTTCGTCCAAAAGAGCTCCAGATAGGTCCATCTCTACGCAAATCCTAGCAAAGGAGGTATATTTTCCTCTTCTCGTGGCTTCAGATGTTTTGACATACTTCCCTAATTTGTCTCCTATAGCTTTTAGAGATTCTATTTGCCAATAATCCAGAGGTAGTGAATAGAGTCTTACCCAAACTGGAACTGAGGTAAAGGTTTCCCGCTCCAGCACGAATTTCATCGTTCACGACCACATATAGAGCCCTACTGCTGCAAAGAAGTAGGGCCCCCCTTCAAACACTCTATCTTTGTCCTCAATGTTTGTAAACACCACAGTGAAAAAACCCTTGGATCCTAGATGAAGATCAATGCTTCCTTTAGGCTTCCATTGGTATTTGATCCAAGTTTGTAAAGCTTTTTCGGTGGGCCATAGTCCCATGAATTTGCATATGATGGCATAAGTCTGCATGTGCTCCCTGTGGGCCTGCAGCTCTGGGTTATTTAAGATTACTCTGGGAGCGAATTCAGCTCTGGGCTTGCACAGTCCCTTTTGCTTTCTGTCTGGAGTGCCCTGTTTTTTGTCGTTTTCCTCCATGTCTTTTGTGCTAGCATTTTCCTTCTCATTGTTACTTGTTGTTTTCTTGTCCCTGTTTTCTTCTTCTCCCCTCGAGTTACCTCTGCCTGGTTCCAGGGGTGTCTTGCCCTTGTTAATCACTGCCTCTCTATAGGAGGGAGAGGAGCTCCCTCCTTTGCAACCTTCCATGGTGATTCGCGTGCTCAAAAACCCTCCACTGTGATGAACTGTAGTCTCCTGCACTCTCCTTTCCAATGAGCACAGAAACGAGAACTTGACAGCTAAGAAATCGATCAATTCTGTAGTATCTCATCAAGTCGAAGAACTTATCCACTGAAGATTCCACATGGGAGGATGAGAATTTGATACAGAAGCATCCAGAACAACTCAAGTGTTGAGGACAACACTTTTTAGAAGGAGAGGGGCATGTTAGGCCCCTATAATACTAGTGATTCCCCCATTACTATTATAATTGTATCCTTTATTGTTATTATTGTGCCCCTATTGTCCCCATATTCTTATTAGTATGCCCCATAGAAACCCACTATTGTTATTTTTGTGCCCTTATGTTATTACTGTTATGTCAGCTTGATTATATTGTGACCCCTTAGACTCCTATATATAGAAGGGAGGTTTAGTCATTTGTATCATCCAAGAATTGTTCATTTGTGTAATGTAAAGGAGTTTTCCCCCTCGAAGAGGCTTATTTCTAAGGCACTGATCTATATTTTCTATCTTTTTGTGAGTTAGTTTCATAATAATTTCTTCTATCCTACCTAAACTTCTGTTACTCGATGAATATAGATCTTACAAATACCTGTTTGGTTGAAAATCCTATAACACTCCATCAAATGAGAGAAATTTTTAGTGAGTGTCATAAGGGATGTTGAGAAACAACTTAATGAAAGAACAAGAACGTTATAATAGTACAAGTGATTTACAAAGAATTTATTTGCATTTAAAATATTCAAGTAATATTTAAAAACTTGAAAACTTGTGAACCTATTCATCCTAATCAATGAAATCACTTGATAACTTGAGAACTCAACATAATATGATAGCATTTAATCTTCCACAACAAAAAATTACCCACATACTTCGATATGTTGAAGAATGTAACTAGTTTCGTTCTTCATAATTGTCATTTGAATCATGTCATGATGTAATTCTTATGTATCTATGAAAATAAGAAAGAAAATGATTTTTCTAAAGCATGTGTTTCATGCTCAAGTCACTTTTTCATTAGGTCAAGCATCCATTGAATGCTCCTAGGGTTTGTCATGAGTCAAGAGTCTTTGTCATATTGTAAAACACCCTTTCAGGAATTTGTATCAAGGAAAGAAAAATATTTTGAAATTCGAAATTTCTAGAAGGCTCCCAAGACTAAGTCAGCTAGCCAAGGAAAAGGCGATCTAGATAGGGTTAATGGAGCCTATTGGAAATGCTATATAAATATAGATCTTCCACCTATTGAGAGACACATCAAGATTTAAAAAAAAATTAATGTGTCTTCTAATTATGTTCACAGGTGTGAATACCCTAGGGTTTCTATGGTTTCCTCAAGTCCAAAATTGCAGGACGCGTTGCAAGTTCCCTTGGTGAGCACGAAAGGATACAAGAGCCATCATCATGAAAATATCTTGTTTCGATGCCCTTATAGATCTTGTTTCATTTCACTTGGAGGACTGGACAATCTCATCATGCAACAAATATCATGAACCATAGGTCTCTTGGTTTCATCATGTAT
Organism: Pinus tabuliformis; assembly: GCA_031772625.1. Taxonomy (NCBI): domain Eukaryota; kingdom Viridiplantae; phylum Streptophyta; class Pinopsida; order Pinales; family Pinaceae; genus Pinus; species Pinus tabuliformis. The sequence continues at coordinate 398,881,398 of CM062816.1, forward strand.
CAAATGAAACATTGTCCCAAAGTGAGCGAGAAACTCAAAATGGAAACATAATTGGTGTTGCTCGTATGACTTAGTTGAATCAACATGCTCCTCTCTGTTGGGAAATGTTACTAGTTTCGGTCTTTGTAATTGTCATTTGTCTCATGTCATGATGTAATTATTATATATTGATCAAAAGAATAAAGAAAATTTTATATAAAGCATGGGTTTCATGCTTGATTCTTTGGTCAATATGTCAGACATCCATTTGCTATCTTTAAAAATAATAACACATAAAACAAGATCAAATTTTGTCCAAATTTGCATTAGAATTATTATTTTTTATTTCCACAATTTGAATGTCTATGTGATGCTAGAAAAAAATTATCATTTTTTTGTGCATGTGTACCTAATACTGAGATAGAATAGGTGAGTAGAAATGACAGTCATATTAAAATTAAATGTATTATAAGTTCTCTTAATTATGGCTACTTTTCGTTTTGGTTACAAACAAAATTTCCTAGTAGCCTAAGATTTTTGTGGGCATTATCCTCATACTCATTTCTACAGAGGTGATTGCGCTATACGATTTGACGGTGTTGAAAATTGTAACTATCTTTACTCTTCATAATTGTTTATATGCCATGACTTGATGTAATTGTCAAAGAAAAAGAAAGAAAATTATATTTTGAAAAAAAAAAGTATTTATTGAAGATAGGGTTTCTTTCCCATTAATTATTTTATTAGTTTTGGCACCCATTTTGTGCCTTAAGTTTTTTACAAGGTCTAGGTCAAGGTCATGATATAAAGTCCCTTGGAGGGCTCTAGGATCAATGTAAGAGAAAATATTTTTTAATGTAAAAAGGACAAGAAGCCACCAAGTGATGGGTCGGCTAGCCCACCAAGTCGGCCCTATAAGAAGCCAATTGCACCACACCAAGAAGTTATATATAGAAGATTAATTCAACCTCCAATGACACTAATCAAGTTCACATCTCTTGAGAATCCTAAGATAAATCAGAGCAAAGAAGAGAAGAAAATCAGTGACTGAGATAATGTTTCTTTTTTTGTTTTGGGAATCTTTTCTTGTTTTGGCAAGCTTTCATATGTGAGAAACGAAGTTGCTTTGGTTCATATTCCAGCCTAAAAAAGAGGATCAATTCGAGTTGAATAGAGAATGCTTTTTATTTGGGTGGTTGTACTATCACTTGGTCAATTATTTAGATCAAAGGTATGAAATTCTTCCTTGATAATCTATGAGAAGAGAAGTTTTTGGTTTTCCCCTATGAAGGGGTTTTTCCCTAGTGAAGATCCTATTTTTGGTGTCCCCATTTGGATTTTGATCTTCTTTAATTGGCATTGTCTTGATGATAACAAACACAATATAATAATACTAATATTGGGCTAATAATATCTCTTGATCGTTGCATATTCCATCACACATATTTATTCACTACATTTTGACTCATGTTCTTATAACTTAATTCCATGAAACATGACCTACATAAGAAGTGATTGACATATATATTACAAAAAAGTCCATCCAATTTCTGAGGGCCAAAGAGGTGGCTTTGAGAAAGACTATTTCTTTTAAAATAAGAAAAAGCATTGGTAAGGACAAGTGATTGGAAATTCTTTCTTATTAAATGGTCGGTTAATTCCCAAAGGATTCATGGCCTTCGTTGGTATAGAGGGATTTAAAGGCATAATAATCACTTTTATCTAAGCTATTATTAATTATTGATCAATGATTTTGTTTAGACATTATGTGTGAAAGTGACCGTTATTTAGTATGACATTGTTGACTTGTAATTTCTAATGGATATTATTTATATATTGTTTAAGGAGAATTAGTTATAGAATGGGGAATAAATAAGGATGTATGTCATACTTTTACATTTATAATAACAATTAATGTTTCATGTTAATTATGTGAAAGTAATTGTAGTTTATTTTGATATGGTTTACCTATCATATAGAATCTATGGTGTTTACATATTCATTATTAATATGGAAATTATCATAGAATGGAAAAAATTAGTATGCACATCAATGAGTCGTGAATTAAAACATCACTAAAAAGTGAAACACGATACTCTAACTCATGAATAAAACATGTAATGATAAAAATGATATTTGAATGAGACCTATGTTCGATGCATAGATCTCAAATGATTAATATAGGATAAATATTAGCATTTATGTGTATGTGTGTGTGTGTTATGAGCATGAGACTTCTAATATCGATCAAACTAAGAAAATAGAGAATATGAATAACCTATAGGATCCCATACCTATGACGGAATATTTGTAAGATCTTCTGAATATGGATTGAGGACTATAAAGTACCTTCATTAAACCTAGAATTAGTGTATCACTTGAAGCTAGAGAATCGTGCAAATAGTGGAAGGCTTCAAGCCTTATAAATTGCCAAATTTTGAATAGAACCTCAGAGCAATATTATGACATTTAATGATCATTGGGATAAAGCATGGTGAGTGAGGGATAAAGATTAGTCTCAATATAGATACTTTTTCCATGGTGAGTGAGGCCACTCACACACCATGAAGGGGAAAACTAGGGCTTGTGAGTGAACAAAGGTTGATTGATTATTTGAGCACCAGGAAGGGGGAAATTGTGCCACAGATGAAGAAATATCAAAGGAATAAAATTGATTATTTTTATATTTTTATTACATTAATATATATTCTTGCACAATCATCTTTATTACACATATTTCCATCAATAAATAAATGGTTAATCTTGATTTTCATGCATTATATAGGAATTGGTGTCAAATTGATACATCAAGATCCCTATTGCAACGAGGTCATTGTCATAAGGATAAGTGCATTGCTATTATCATCATGTAGAGACATAGGTGTGCCAAGTCACTGATGTACATATGGATTACTGCATTAAAGACCATACTGCATGCGTAGGATTGACTATTTATGTCACTATCATGATGATAGTGACATGGTGAGTGAGGCCACTCACACACCATGAAGGGGAAAACTAGGGACTGTGAGTGAACAAAGGTTGATTGATTATTTGAGCGCAAGGAAGGGGGGATTTGTGCCACATATGAAGAAATATCAAAGGAATAAAATTGATTATTTATAGGTTTTTCTTACATTAATATACATTGTTGCAAAATCATCTTTATTACACATATTTCCATCAATAAATAAATGGTTAATCTTGATTTTCACGCATTATATAGGAATTGGTTTCAAATTGATACATCAAGATCCCTGTTGGAACGAGGTCATTGTCATAAGGATAACTACATTGCTATTATCATCATGTAGAGACATAGGTCTGCCAAGTCACTGAAGTAAATATGGATTACTGCATTAAAGACCATATTGCATGCTTAGGATTGACTATTTATGTCACTGTCATGATGATAGTGACATAGACTGCTTTCTCACTTTCTTGATGATCTCTATGTAGAAAATCCCGTAGATCCACAAGCTAACACAATTTGCTAAAGCAAGAGACAAGAATCTACTTTTACTCTTTACATTGGAAGCCCATAAACATCGAGCAAATAATAATAAATAGAGGAAGAGAATCACAGGCACATAATACAATAAATATTTGGGGAAAGCCGCATCTTAAAACCCCATTATTTGTTTTGTATTAATCTGGAAAATAAAGATGAAATTACAATGCTTGTTCTCTCTAGAACAATCCCAGCACTCAACAAATTCAATCTCCAACTCATTAGCAAGTTCAAGGCCAAAGCTTAGCCACTTCACAAGTTCTCCAAGTCTCTGTTCCAATGTGTGATTCTTATTGAGAATAATTTGTATTTAAAGGGAAATAAAGCCTCTAAAAATAGCACAATCCCTCAAGGATCAGTTCCTGATTGCATGCACTATCAGTGCAACTTAGAAAAATTTAAAATAAATAGTACATTGTCCCTGCACTCTAATATCAAATGCGTTTTTCTCACAATCAACATGCATGAGTTTCTGATGGTGGAATCTTCAGTTAACTAGAGTAGCACTAATTAGGTCACTAGTGTCCCAAATGACTGTTTACACACTATTAGTTCCTGAAATTTATAAGAACTAATTTAACTGGACTTAACTCAATAAACTGAGTTAACTAATTACAACGCATTCATAACTCATCCTTAACTCCTATAAGTTAGGGAGAATACATACATGTCTTCTAAAATACTTCCAATTCGAATTTCCTAAATTAATTAAGTTAATTAAACTTAATTAATTATTTTCAAATTGCTCCGATAAAAGAATTATTTTTTAATTCACAGTTTAATTCAAGGACAAATTAAACTAGAATTTCTTGTTTCCATTTCTCAACACTCCCTCTCAACAAGAAACGGATTATCCACTACCCCGATCCTGTCTCAATACACAATCTCTAAGATGATGATGTTGGATATCTATATGCTTGGACCGATCATGAAAACCTGGATTTTCAGAGAGTTTGATACAACTCTGATTATCACAATAAATCATTGTCAGATCCATCTGGTGACCAAACAAACCAACCAAGATCTTCCTCATCCAAATACTTGCAGCCATGTACTCTGCCTCTGCCGAACTGAGTGCAACCGATCTTTGTTTCCTATTGTACCAAGAAACTGCAGCTGACCTAATACTAAATATCCTTCAAAATGTGCTCTTCCTATCAGATGGACTCCCCACCCAATCTGCATTGGCGAATCCTTGAATCTTCACTCCCTCTGTCCATTTGTAGCACAACCCAAACTAAGTGGTTCCTTTGAGGTATCTCAATACATGCTTTGTCGCCTTCCAATACAGCTTGGTAGGCCTAACCATCGCTTGACTAAGATGGTTAACTGCATAACGCATATCTGGTCATGTGTTCACTAAGTACATGAGTGAACCAGAAGTTGCATGTAAACAGTAGCTTCCACTACTTCTCCTGAAGTAGCATCCTCCTTCCTCCAATTACCAGCTAGAGGAGTCTCCATGGGTTTACTGCTCTCCATGCAGAATCTCCTTAGTATCGCATTGGCATACTTGCCTTGAGAAACAAACAACTCCCCATCTCCCTGCCATACCTTCATGCCAATAAAGTAATGCATGAGCCCCATGTCCTTCATCTCAATCTCTCTTGCAAGGTCCTCCTTGCAAGATTTGATGAGAATCTCATCACCTATCAGTATAAGATCATCTACATAAACTAAAATGATCAGCAACTTACCTTCCACCACTATGTGATACAGATTCACATCCGCTTCACTCTTTGTGAAGCCTAACCTAGTGAAATAACTATCTATCATTGTGTACCAAGCACGGGGTGCTTGCTTCATCCCATACAATGCTCTCTTGAATCGGCACACATGTGACTCACGGTCCAAGGTTTCAAAACCTTCGACTTGCACTATGTACACCTCTTCCTCAATCATGCCATTAAGGAAGGAAGTCTTCACATTCATATGATGGATACTCCAAACCATTTGTGCAAATAGTGCCAAAATAGATTTGATAGATGAGTACCTTGCAACGGGAGCAAAGGTCTCATCATAGTCAATCCCCTCTACCTATGAAAAGCCACGGGCCACAAATATTTCCTTATGATTCTCAACACTACCATCTACAGCCTGCTTTACCTTGTAAAGCCAACGGGAGATCACAACTGACTTGTCCTCTGGTCTTTGGACCACATCCCAAACATTGTTTTTAACTATTGATTCATACTCCTCCACCATCACATCAACCCAAACTGGTTGTTACACTGCTTCGTGAAAGGAAGATGGCTCTGTCATAACACATGCACCCATAAGTGCCATGTATCTAGTGTACCTCTCTGGTGACCTCCTTTGTCTACACTGAGAAGAGGGTGCTCCCACATTCTTTCGTGCATCGTCCAACAATCTACTAGCCTCTCTATTGTGCCTTATTCCCTCTCTAGAAAACTCTGCCTAAGTGGATGTACCCACTCTCGGAACCTATGCATGTGGCTGCTTCACATCAATTTGAGGCTCGTCAACCTTAGGAACTAAAAGTTCCTCCTTCGCATTGAGCTCAAGCTCCCTCTCAAGGGATACTCGCATGGTCTTCTCCTCATCAAACTTGACATCCCTGTGAACCACTATCATCTGACTGGTTTGCATGTACACCCGATAGTTGTGGGGAGTATTAGTGTACCCCACAAATATCCCCAACTCTGTTGTTGGCTCAAGCTTCTTCTGTGCATCTTTGGTCACATGGAAATAAACCGATGACCCAAAAATCCTGAAGTGACCAACATCTGGCCTCTTACCGGAATAAGCTTCTTCTAGCGTTTTACTCTCAAGTATCCAATGTGGGCTACGATTCTAAACATAAATCATTGTGTTTCATGCCTCAGCCCACAAGTGTAGTGGCAAGCCTTGATCATGCAACATCACCCTTGTTGTCCCTATAAGGCTCATGTTCTTCCTCTTAGCAACCCCATTCTGTTGAGGGTTATGATGTGTCGTCAACTCTCATTTAATCTCTTCCGCTACATAAAAGTTATTAAACTCATTGGAGACATATTCTCCATCATTATCACTCCGTAGAGCTTTAACCTTCTTGCCTAACTCTTTGTCGACCAATGCTTTGAATTCACAAAACTTTGTGAATGTCTGATCCTTTCTCTGCATGAAAAATATCCAACATTTACGAGAACAGTCATCTACAAATATAACATAATACCTGTGCTTGGTCGTGGATGCTATCGAGAATGGTCCACACACATCTAAATGGACTCTCTCCATAATAGGCTCTGCTCGATTGTCTCTATGTCCAAAGGAAGACTTGGTGTATTTTCCCAAAGTATAACCCTTGCATGTATCAACTTTCTCATGAGTACCTTTGGGAATACCGGTAGAGATTTGCTGCAATATCTTCAAAGCCCCATGATGCAAGTGGCCCAATCGCCTGTGCCACAACTCGCCGACGTCTCGGCTCAACATCTTTTTCGCTTTTGAACTCAAAGCAACATAATCCTCTACCTTTGTATTATATAGATTCTGAAATCGAATCCCTATCTTCTTTACTTGACCCATGGCTATGTGTCGAAGGAATGCATTTCCTTTCAAAAAGATCACATCATAACCTCTATCCTCAAGCATGGCATCGGATAGTTCTTCGTTAGTTCAGCTAGATGCATAACATTATTCAAGGTGAGTGGAGCCGCATGCTCCCTCTGAAAAGAAATAATGCCCACACCAGTAACATTATACTTATCGTCATCACCCATCTCGATATGCATCTTGAGATCTTTCTCCTCCAATTCACTGAATAAATCTTTGTCAGTAGTCATGTGGAAGGAGCTCCACTGTCTAAGTACCAGACACTTCCCATCAGTAAAGACACCATGCATGCAATGAGGGGAAAGTCCAATTCGAATTGGGAGGCCAAAGCCTTACCCACCACTCCTCCTGAGGACTTCTCCTTGGACTTATTCAATGGAAAATTTGTAGCAAAGTGACCCATCTTGTGACAATGAAAGCATTTAACTTTCGTCATGTCCTTCTTCTTACCTCCATGATAAGAATCTAATTTGGAACGAGAAATTTTACATTTCCCCTTCCTGACCTTAATCGCTAAGGCATAGTTTTCTTCTTCATCAGCCTTTGATGAAGAGCCATCCTTGGTGTTCCTCCTAATCTCACCCTACAACGAATCCGACCATAGTCATTCTCAATCTGGCATCTTCTCCCGACCATTGACAAAGTCCTTATAACTATCCCAACTCTTTGGGAGTCCAAGAAGAGCAAGGCTCACCATATCCTCCTTGGAAAATGTGATTCCAACACTTCCAAGTTCATCATGAAATTAAGTGAACTTGGCCAAGTACTTTGGAATCATCTCACCTTTCTCCATCTTGATTTTACGAAGTTTATCCTTCAGTGCCAACTTCCTTTGATCACTGTTATTCTGATACAAGTCCATCAATGTTTTTCACATAGCATGTGGAGTTTCCTTGCCATCAAGACCCAAGACAATTTGGTCTCGAACTCCCTCAAGGATTATCTTCCTTGCCTTCACCACACACTTCTTCCATTCGGCCAAGTTTTGTGCATCCGTAGCTGTTGGTTTGGGGAGTTCTTAATCAATGAATTCCTTCAAGCCATTATCTTCTAACACAGCCTCCATCATATCCTCTAGGCTATAAAATTCGATTTTCCTTCCAAGGCATAGTCAAGCCTCAACCCATGGAACACCATCTATCGATCCTGAAGTATGTATGCAAATTCGACTTTCACCTGTAACCCAGAAACTCAAAACTTCGAAATATCCTCTAGAGAGCTGATTTTAAATTAGCGATATCTCCCTCATTCAAACTCCAATTCGACCTTTTTTTTTTTGAATTTGGGTATCTTTTCCCTAGGAATCCAAATATGCAATTTGTTTTTGAAAATTTTGCACATAAATTCTCATAACATCTCTGCAGAATCTCACCCCAAAAAACAATCTTTCTCTGATACCATGTAGAAAATCCTGTAGATCCACAAGCTAATGCAATTTGCTTAAGAAAGAGACAAGAATCTACTTTTACTATTTAGATCAAATCCAAATATGCAATTTGTTTCTGAAAATTTTGCACATAAATTCTCATAACGTCTCTGCAGAATCTCAACCCAAAAAACAACCTTTCTTTGATACCATGTAGAAAATCTTGTAGATACACAAGCTAATGCAATTTTCTTAAGAAAGAGACAAGAATATACTTCTACTATTTAGAGCAGAATCCCATAAACATCAAGCAAACAATAATCAATAGAGGAAGAGAATCAAAGGCACATAAGACAATAAACATCCGGGGAAATCTACAACACAAAACCCCACTATTTGTTTTGTATTAATCTGGAAAATCAAGATGAAATTACAATGTTTGTTCTCTCTAGAACAATCCCAACACTCAGCAAGTTCAATCTCCAACTCATAATCAATCTCAAGGCCAAATTTTAGCCAATTCACAAGCTCTCCAAGTATCTATTCCAATGTGTAATTCCTATGGAGAAGAGTTTTTATTTAAAGGGAAATAAAGACTCTAAAAATAGCACAATCCCTCAAGGATCAGTTCCTGATTGCATCCACTATCAGTGCAACTAAGAATAATCTAAAACAAATAGTACATTGTCCCTACACTCTAGTCTCAACTGGGTCTTTCTCAGAATCAACATGCATGAGTTTCTGATGGTGGAATCTTCAATTAATTAGAGTAGCACTAATTAGGTCACTAGTATCCCAATTAATTGTTTACTCACTATTAGTTCCTGGAACTAATTTAACTGGACTTAACTCAATAAACTGAATTAACTAATTACAACTCATTCATAACTCATCCTTAACTCCTATAAGTTAGGGAGAACATATACATGTCTTATAAAAGACATCCAATTATAATTTCGTAAATTAATTAAGTTAATTAAAGTTAATTAATTATTTTCAAATTGCTATGAGAAAATAATTCTATTTTAATTCACAGTTTAATTCAAGGATAAATTAAACTAGAATTTCTTGTTTCCATTTCTCAACACTCTATAATATGTCAAGAATATCGCCAATTGCCAACCCTAATATTATTGATATATGGTTTCTTAGACTCACTGTTCATATGTACATTAGAGATGCCATCATTTCATATGAATCATAGAAGAGACTTGTCAAGGAGATCTCTATCATTTGAATCTATGAATTAAAATTCCATGCATGCTTAGGGTTTCACTTTAGAGTTGATGATAACAATATCTCAACATATATACATATATATTACAAAGAATGTGATATTGATAAAGTACAAGGTTTCAATTCCATCAACCAAATCATAAATGAAATACTTCCATATTGTAACCATGCCAAACAAATTTTATATTGAGGTCATATGTATTTGGTATAGAAACCATAATTCTCAGAGAAGAAATACCATACAAACTATATAAATAATTGATGCCAAGACTGTATGAAAACTTCCATCACAAAGCCAAAACAAAATTTATATTTAGGTCATATGTATTTGGTATAGAATCTATAATTCTCAAAGAAGACATACCATATGAACAATATAAATAATCGATGCCAAGACTGTTTTCAAACCTCCATCACATATCCAAAAAAAACTTTATATTAAGGTCATATGTATTTTGTATAGAAACTATAATTCTCAGAGAAGACATAGCATACTAACGTTATAAATAATTGATGTCAAGACTGTATGAAAACTTCCATCACAAAGTCAAAACAAAATGTATATTGAGGTCATGTGTATTTGGTATAGAAGCCATAATTCTCATAGAAGACATGCCATATGAACTGTATAGATAATCGATGCCAAGGATATATGAAAACTTCCATCATAGATCCAAAACAAACTTTGTATTGAGGTCATATGTATTTCGCATAGAAGTCATAATTCTCAGAGAAGACATACCATACGAACAGTATAAAAAATCGATGCGAAGATTGTAAGCAAACTTCCATCGTAGAGCCAAAACAAACTTTATATTGAGGTCATATGTATTTGGTAGAGAAGCCATAATTCTCAGAGAATAAATACCATACGAACTGTATAAATAATCGATGTGAAGGTTGTATGTAGACTTCCATCACAGAGCCAAAACAAACTTTATATTGAGGTCATATGGAACTATATAAATAATCAATGCCAATACTGTATGAAAATTTCTCCCATCACAAATCCAAAACAACTTTATATTGAGGTCACATTTATTTGGTATAGAAGCCATAATTCTCAGAGAATACCTACCATACGAACTGTATAAATAATCAATGCCATAACCATATGAAAAATTCCATCACAAATCCATACGTACTGTAGTAGGATAATACAACTGTGCATATGGATTGTACGATCTAAACTATATGAGAATACCAAACAACAATGCCATATGAACTATATAAGAATACCATGAAAAATTTCCATCTGAATGGCATAAAAATACCATACAAAAGTGCCATTTGAACTTACAGTCATGGGTAAGGGTTTCGAGCTTACAATCATGGGTAGGGTTTCACCCCATTGCAGGTAAGACGAAAAAAGGTTTTGAGCTTACTTACGAAACAACCTTGCTTACTTCCTTACCTTCAACTCCTTCCTTACCTCATCCTCATAAGGCTAAAACTAGGAATCAATGGGTTCTTTGTTACTCCAATTCCCAACATGTGAGCTAATGGGAATAATATCTATGACAGTAGCCAACCCAATGGATAGGGGGAAAACCTAATAATGTTATGTCCCCATAACACTAGTGTATTCCCTCATTGTTATTGTTAGTGTAGCCCCCTTATTGTTATTTTTGTGTCCATGTAGTCCCCATGTTGTTATTATTGTCCCCCATAGAAGCCCACTATTGTTATTGTTGTGCCCTTATATTATTATTGTTATGTTGGCTATGATTATATTATGACCCCTTAGACTCCTATATATAAAAAGGAGGTTTTGTCATTTTAATCATCCAAGAATTGTTCATTTATGTAATGTAAAGGATGTTTCCCCCTCAACGAGGTTAATTTTAAGTCGTTGATCTATCTATTTGTGAGTTTGTTGCATAACATTTGGAATCAGAGCTTTGGATTCTATGGTTTCTCTTCTTCAAACAGGACATCTTGGTATGTTCGCTATAACATTATTTCTACAAGGATTCAGAAGCTAAAATGTCTATCACGTGGAGCCAAAATCTTGTTGCACTTCATGTAAAAATTTCAAATCTTGGTTCACTACATTTTTAGAGATATGATATGAGGAAGTTAGGGTTTTTTAAGGCTCTAGAATTCTGTCTCAAACAGGTGACCCAGGGAAAACCATCATAACTTTCATTTCCGGCATCAAATTTCAATTTTGTAAAAAGTTGTTGAAATTGTATGGACTGTATTTTTCATGTAGCAATTTTACGGTCGAATGTCAAAACAGGGACACGTGGTACTGTGTACAAGTTCACTCCATTGAACCATGCAATAATCAGACCATTGTGGGAGATCGAGCATAAGTATTCATTGAAGACTCCATTCTTGGTCTGACTTATGGGATTGGAAATAAGACTCAGAGGGATACCGCATGATGAAATTTTAGACTTAGGAGATCTGAAATTACAGAGATACAATATATTCAATATCAAGCTCCTACAAAGAAAGAAAAAGGTGTGTATTTAAAAAAAAAAAATCATAATTTTTGTTTGAAAAATTAGTTTGAAGTGATTCAAAGGGCATAGTGAAGAATAAATATCATTAATTGATGCCCTAAAGAAACAAAATGGAAACACCTAGTAATAAACTCGAAATATCTACTATGGCGCATGAAGAAGAGGAAGAAATGCAACATGATATATCAAAATTACAAGACCAAGTGCAACAAATTTCGCTCTCTAAAAGAGTAACAAAAAATGAAATGGAAGCTAAGATGGATGGTCTGAAGAATGGTTTAAAATAAGACATGGAAAGTTTGGAAGCTAATATGTATGGTATATAAGAAAAAATGAAAGGCAACATGGAATATTTGAAGAATGGTTTAAAAGCAGACATGTAAGGGTTGAAGGAAGGCTTGACAAAGTTGCTACAAGAAACGTTTCCTAATGGTGAAAAGGTATTAGGTGAAACTCGTGGTGAGAACAAAAGAAATGTTAATCATGATTTCATAGGCTCTAACATTGGATTGAAGACCCACCATATTCCAAATATTGATATGAGGAATTTTGATGGCAAGGATCTGGTAACATGGATACTACAGATGGAGCAATATTTTGATCTCCATAATGTCCAAAACACACAAAAGGTATGCATTGCAACTTTATATTTAGAACCCAATCAATTTGAATAGTATCAATGGATTTTGTCCTGTAAATGAATTGTTACTTGGTCAATTTTTATGGAAGAATTAATAGCATATTATGAGGATACAAAGAGAAACGTCTTCTTTAGCCAATTGATAAATCTCAAATAAAAGGGTTCAATGGTGGAGCACATTGAGGACGTATAAAAAATGAATATAAGGGTGAATGATATTCTAGAGGAGCATATGATTGATTTCTTCATAGGGATTTTAAAGGATAACATCCAACATGAGGCTCGCCTTTGGGAACCCAATTCATTGGAGAAGGCATTCAAGTTGGAAGGAAAAATTCAAAGAAAAATTATGGAAACAAGGGAGCCACCACTCACAACTATAAATATGAAAATGTTGTTTCTCCTAGCCTTCCGTAACCTACAAGGTTGACACCACAACAATTGGAAGAAAAAAGGAAAAAGGGCTTTGTTATAGTTGTGATAGAAAATACACTAAAGGTCATACGTGTGCTGAGAAGAAACTATTTTACATAGATTGTGAAGAGGAGGAAGAAAAGGAACAAGAAACTTCAAAATAATAAGATATGCACCATGAACCAACCATAGAGAAAGAAGAAATGAATCTGACAATATCTTGTAATGCAATGGGAGGAGTTACGACTACTCAAACTCTCAAGATAGAAGGACATGTCAAGAAGAAAAAGGTAATAGTGTTGATTGATTCGGGTAGTACCCATAATTTAATTTCCTATATCTATCACCAAAGTTTCAAGTGATGGTTGCAAATGGAGGAACTGTAAATTTCTTTAGAAAGTGCGTTAATATCAAGCTAACCATGGGGGATTATGTATTGAATATTACAATGCTTTCCATTCCAATGGGTGGTGTTGATATTGTACTAGGAGTAAAATCTTTACAATCTTTGGGTACGATAACTTTTAATTTTCAAGAACTTTTCTTGAAATTTTTTTGGGAAGGAAAGGAAGTAAAATTAAGGTTTATTTCAAGGAAAATAGGAAATATACTCAACTCTAATGGCATGACAAAGATTCTAAAGAAAGAACAGCAGGTCATAATTGAAAAATTATGCTTGCTATAGTCTCAAACATCAAAATCATCTATTTCTCCAGATCTCCAAAAAGTCTTGGACAATCATTCTAAGGTATTTGATACTCCCAAAGGCCTCCCACCTATTCATGATCATGATCATGCTATTCATTTGATTCCAGGAAGTGTTCCTCCAAACATCAGGCCTTATAGATATCCCTATGCCCAAAAGAGTGAAATTGAACGTATGGTTGCAGAAATGCTAGAGGTGGGTATAATTCAACCTAGTTAAAGTTATTTCTCTGCTCCAGTAGTATGGTTGCACAAGAAGGATGGATCATGGCGCATGTGTCCAGATTACCGGGAGCTCAACAAGCTCACTATTAAAGATAAATTTTCCATTCCTGTCATTGATGAATTATTGGATGAATTACATGGAGGAATTTACTTCACCAAGTTGGATATTTGTTCAAGATATCATCAAATCAGAATGAAGACGGAAGACATTCTGAAAAAAAATATATATATATATATTAGAACTCATGAGGGTCATTATGATTTTTGGTCATGCCTTTTGGCCTTACCAATACACCTTCTACATTTCAAGGTTTAATTAATTCTATTTTCAAACCCTTCCTTAGAAAATTTGTGTTATTATTTTTTGATGATGTACTAATCTACAGCAAGTCTTGGAAGGATCATGTTCAACATGTTGATAGGGTGCTCAAACTATTGGAGGGGAAACAATTATATACGAAAACCTCCAAATGTCTCTTTGGAGTATAGGAGGTGGAATATTTGGATCATATTGTATCTCATCAGGGTGTTAAGGTATACCCTAACAAAATTATCATGCGTGATATGAGATGCAACAGTTAGACAGAACATTACAACAATGTTAACAAATTAACATATTACACTACTTCAATGTACTATTTGTTAATCAGTGAACGTATTTTTCGTTATTGATCTTTTCATAAATGACAGTGTCGGCTTCTCATATCACGCATGATAAAGCGAACAATCATTTATTCATGATAATGGTGACTAATAAAAAGGCTTTGATAAATAGTTCTGATGAAAGAGAGTACCTAAAACCACACTTCATGATAGTCCTTTTAATTTTCAAATTTTCTCTTGTATAAGTAAAGATTATTATGAAAATGAATTTCACACATAAAACATAGGGTTAAGTCATGTTTCTCTCAAATTTCTTATTCTCTGCCAAAATTATTTGATCTCTGATAAAACTTAACTTTAGAAAGGAACCTTTCCTCTAAAGTTGGGTAAGAATTTGCCGGTTTTATCTATGTTCCTACGAGGCATGAAATGGAAAGGCTTTTGATTGCTTTTTTCTTTTTCTGCTTGTACCTGCAAAAATAAAATAGATTGAATCTGCAACTAGCTATCTTGCTGAAATGAAGATGTGGAATTGAAATGAAAGCAGGAAAGGACTAAAGCTACGTTGCTCAAATGAAATTGCAGGAATGAAATGCTAGTCTACGCTTGACCCTATGTTTTATGTGTGAAAGTCATTTTCATAATAATCTTTACTTATACAAGAGAAAATTCAAAAATAAAAAGAGACTAATATTTGTAAAGCCAAAAGTAAATGTTCTTCAACTTGTATTATTTTTTCTAGAAAAATAAAATAAAGACAATAATATACAGTGAATAGAAGAGATCATCTTCTATGGAAAATATTTCTTTAAGATCTGCCCATTAACAGGTAGAGATTCTCTCTTGCCTGATAAATCCTGCAATAAAAAGGTTGATGGGCCTCTTTGTTCCACAATCTGAAATGGGCCAAGCCACATTCGTTGTAACTTGGTATGATTACCTTTTTCCTCGTGGGCTTTATCCCATTTAAATACTAGGTCTCCGAGTTGAAATGATTTTGAACTTACAGAATTTGAATCAAAGGAAGCTTTGACTAACTATTGATGATGTGCGTGTGTGATTCTGGCCTTTTCCCTTTCCTCTTCAAGCTTAAGGATTTGTAATTGTCTAACTTGCATAGAAGACGAAGGATTTTCTTCAACGAAGTGAACTAGGGCTAAAGAGGGAATAGCTACATTTGTAGGTAAGACAACTTATTTCCCATAGACCAAATTAAAAGGAGAAGTGCCAATGGAGGCCTTCTGAGTTATTCGATCTATCCATAGAGAAAATATTAAAGACTTATGCCATTTCTTCTGATTTTGGTTGATAATTAATTTAATAATCCTTATGATATTTTTGTTTGTAGACTCAGCTAACCCATTTCCCTGTGGATAATAGTTAACAAAGTATTTGAGCTTGTAACCTCTTTTAAGAGAAAATTTTGTCATAACATTGCCTGAAAAATAAGATGCATTATCAAACATCATGGCAAATGGTAGACCAAATATGGTAATGATAAATTGATCGATGAATTCAATGATGTTTTCAGAATTGGCTACCTTGAGTGGAATTGCTTCCACCCATTTTGTGAAGTAATCAGTTGTTGTAAGAATATATCTATGCTTCTTAGAAGAATGAGGAACGATCTCACCTATTATTTCCAATCCTCATTTCTCAAATGGTTGTTCAAAATTGACTGGTTGTAATGGTAATGTGAGTTTTCTCTGTCTCCCAGCAACTGTCTGACACGCTTTACATCTCCTTACATAACTTTTGCATCCTTGAATAATGTTGGCCAGTAATAGCCAGCATGCAGGATTTTATGTGCAGTGGTATCTCCTCCAAAATTTCCACCAACTGGTCCATCATGGAGTTCCTGCAACACCTTTTCTTCCTCATATTTTTCAAGACATCTAAGTAAAACAGAATCATAATTTATTCTAAACATCACATCATCGAAGATTTGATATTGTCTAGCTTTTAGCCTCAAGGCCATTCTCTTCTTATGATTTAATTGTGTTGGGGCATATCCATTTCTTATGTAAAATATGATATCAACATAACTTGACTCAGTGTCATTAAGTATTACCTCATAGACTTGTAAATCATCACCTAAGTCTTGTAGTGTTGATAAATCAGATGCTCTTGCTAACATCCTGCAAAAACCTTGACCTTTTACAATTTTCGCTAGTTTGATTTCAATGTCATATTCTTGCAGAGCTATCACCCAATTTGCTCTCTTCTCCCCTACATCCCTTTGTATCAACAGATTTCTCACCGCTGAGAACGGCACCATTACTTTGGTGTGGGTTTTGAGGAGAGAATGTATGAAGTGTTTTATTGATTTGAAAACAGCAAAAGCTTGTTTTTCAACATTTGAATAATTTAATTCAGCCCCCTGCAAATTGGACCTAAAGAAAGAGATTGGGGCTTCAGCTTTTTCTTCATTGACTTGTGTCAATATGGCTACATACGATTTCTCGGAAACGAAAGTATATAGAATGAAATGATTTGAAAAATTTGGAGTTGCCAAAGAGGGAACATTAATGATTACTTGTTTAATCAAATCAAAAGCTTCGTGTTCTGTGTGTCCCCATTTAAAAAGATAATTTTTCTTTATCATAGATTGAAGAGGTAAAACAATTTGTGAGAAGTCAAGGACAAATCTTTTAACAAAATTAATCTATCCTAGGAAAGATTGAATTGATTTTTGGTTGAGGTAAAGGAATTTCATAGATTTCTCTTATTCTATCAGGGTGAATGTGAATCCCTACTTTGGATACAATGAATCCAAGGAGTTTTCCTTCACTTAAAGCGAAGAAAGATTTCTCAGGATTAAGAGAAATTTCATACCTTTAACAACGCTCAAAGATTTGTTTTAAATCTCTCAGATGATTATTGCGCTTTTTCGAATATACAGTTCTATCATATAAGTAGATTACTATTGATTTGTTTAATAAACCTTTGAAGGCTATGTCCATGGCTCTTTGGAAAGTAGCACCAACATTAATTAGTCCAAATGGCATCTTATAATAAGCATAAGTGCCCCATTTTGTCATGAATGTAGTTTTAAGCTAGTCATCTGCATGTACTAGGATTTGATTATAACCTGAGAATCCATCCAGGAAAGACATTAGTTCTGAGCCTGCAACTGATTACAATATCTATTCTATAGGAGGCAATGGAAAGCTATCATTTTGACATGCTTTGTTTATATTGTGGAAGTCCATACATATCTTAATATCGCCAATCTTCTTTCTGAGTGGGACAAGATTGGAGACCCACCCGGAATGTCTGATATGGAAAATAATATCAGGTTTCAGCAGTTTGTTTAATTCAGATTTAATCTGATTTTCTAAATTAGGATGGATTTTTCTTAATTTCTGCTGAACGGGTTTCTTATTAGACATCACAGGGATAGTATGTTGAATAATAGAAGTATCATACATTTTAAGATCTTCATAGTTCCATGCGAAGACATTCTTATATTTTTTCAACAAACGTATAAAGGTTGATTTCTCATCTAACGTAAGTCTGAGGCCTTGATTAATATCTTGGGGTTATAGGTCAGTTCCAAGGATAGTCAATTCAAAATTCATAGTTGAACTCTGAAGTTTTGAATTGGTAGGTCGTTTGAATTTGTCCTTAAGATCATATAAATCTTCCAACTTAACCACAAACTTTGGTATAGTATTATTGGATGTTTCTTGCTTAAGTTGGTTGTCATGCTGGTCTTCGTCAACTATCTGGTCATCATAAGAGTCTTCTGATGTCAAAAAGCTTATGATATCCTAATCATTATTAAAGACCCTCCAGTTGGTGATACTGTCAGGAATAGAAGGCCTAAAATCAATTCAATAGAAAAGAAATTAGAACTATAATCTCCTGATGGAATAAGCTTGGAAGCCACATTAGCTAAGATATTGGTGCTTGTGTTTTGGAGTCTTAGAATAGGGGAAATATTAAATGATCTAAAGTGGGAAGTCATGTCTTGGAATAACGAATGATAGTGTTTCAAATGTCCTAACAAAATGTGTATAGTATTTCTTACTTGCTTTATCACAATTTCTAAATCTCCAAACACTTGGAGGTGTTTGATATTAAGGCCAATGGCCTTATACAAACCTCGAACTAATGATTCATATTCCGCAGTTTTATTTGTACAATCAAATTCAGGTCGGCATGCTAACATAGTATTTTCCCCTTCTGGGCTAACTAGTATGCATCCTGCTCCTGCTCCATCATTGGATTTAGATCCATCAAAAAATAATTTCCAAAATAAAGAGCTAACTACAAGTTTATCTACAAAATTTACACATTTAGAAGTATTTGTTTGGGAAAAGTTTTCAACTTGAGATACTACAGAGTTTTTCAAGAAAGGTGAAGTATAAGCTTTAAAATTTCCTAGCAATGATTCGACTGAGTAGTTTCCGATGATATTGTTGCTATACGCCACTGGTTCATTTTCTCCTTCTAGCTCTGTGACTATGTACTTTTGATGTTTTTCGTGATCAACCCTTATTTGATTTGGCTTGCCATTATAGGGAAGCCACATGTGAGACCAATCAGTCGCAAAATATCCATGAAGCTTTTCTGACCAGTCTCTACTAAGGATTAAGCCATAGAACTCGGGAATATCAACTACAAGAATGTCAATGACTTGACAAACTTTGGGATTTGACGAGAGTCTGATGGTTACTTGATTAAGTTCCCCAACAACTTCGACTTGAGTCCGATCTAACTACATAATACATACAACATATTTTTGAGGTTGAACATTCAACTTTGCACAAATTGTTCTAGGTAAAATTTAGATTAAGCTCCTGAATCAACTAAACAGTTGCATAAGTTTCTATTAAAATTTCAAAAGTAAGGAGGAATGGAGGAGTATGGCATTTATATCTTCCTCCAATTAGAGAAATATCGGTTGGATCAATTTTTTTCAAAGAGGTGCTAGGGGGTCTTCCCATTTCTTGGGCAGCTTGTGAGATCACAGCAGCAAGAAGAGGTGAAATAGGTACTGCTTTGAGCTCCTTAAGGAGGAGCTTCTACTGATGTTTTAACTTGTTAAGCTCATGAAAGGTGATTTTTTCCCTAGTATTTTTCATATCATCAAAAATATTATATTCCATTTCATCAGATATTATCATGGTTTTAGTTGAATGTGAAGAGTTCAACTAAGAAGGAGTAGTTTGAGTGGATTTTGGTGAAGATTTTTTAACTATTGTTTTGTCCTTGGGAGGTGGCGTTGAATCCTTCTGATTTGGGTTTGTTTGTGGAAAATCAACAGGGTTTTTACTTCAGGTGGCAATAGGCAGTGCTTCTTGCGTTTCTTCGGTGGGAAGTATAAAATCCCACATTCCTTGTAACTCTGCCACTTCTTCATCATCTGTTTGCTCTTAATTTGTTGAAACTTCATCTTCCTCTCCATCTGATTTATCATTTAATATAAAATTTGGAGCTTTAGGATCAGCAGGGGAATTCCTTTTAAATCGTCTAAAATATTTATTAGAGGAAGTCTCTGCTACCTATTTTTTAATATCAACCATTTCATTAGACATGGTTTTGAGGACTTTCTGTAGACCTTCAAGATCAGAAGGATCTTTTGGTGGTTTTTTCTTGGATTCATCCCTAAAAGTCACTTTCGTGGATTTTCTTTCTTTTAATTCATTTTTCTTATTTACAGCTAGAATGCGTTTTTCTACAGTTATTGCCTCTTTCATATTTTTTGCCAAAGTTGGTTTGGCAACTCTATCAACGAAAATAGTTGTGTTTGAAGGGAGAGCAGAAATATACCACTCATTTTGGACCTCATCGCTGGGCTTAGATGACGTTGTTATCTTATTCAATAATTTATTGAAGCGAGAGTTGAAGTCTTTTATTGGTTCTTTAGGTTCATCTTTCAAATTAGAGAGATCATTGATTAGGGTAGCCGTGGATATATCATCTCCAAATTTAGTTAAGAACTTCTCTTGAAAAACATCCCAACTATTAATAGAACCTGAGGGTAATGAGAAGTACCATGATCCTACTGCTCCTTGCAAAGTATATGGAAATAATCTTACAATTGCATCTTCTTTTACTACTTCGTTCAAGTTAATGGACAACATAAAAGTGTTTATGTGTTCCTCAGCCAATAGGCCACTATCAGGGTTGAACTTTGGTAACCATTTCTCTGGATGGGCTGGCAATGGATGTAAAGGTGCAGCCATCCTAACAGCTCATGGGTTTGTCCATGGCCTTTGAGGAGGTTTAGCCATTGTTAGTATTGGAGAAGAGGAAGATGTGGCAGTGGTTGAAGGTGATGGGGTAGAGGAATATGGAGTTCCAGTACCTGTGTGAATCACAATCTGGACTGGTGAGGTGGATGATTGGTCTTGTGATGATATGGATGGAATGAATGAAGATGATGATTGTGTTGATGAAAGAACCTCACTGTGAGATTCATATGGTGTCTTCTTAGCTTTCTTATGACTTGGTAGAGGGAATTCGAATGGTGGGATTCCAAACTTTTCTCTCTATGCTCTAGTTAACCGTTGAGATGGGGTAAACTGAGAGGTAACACTATCTTGGGATAACTCAAATGCCTATTGAGATATCGAAATCCCCTGTAATTTATGAATCAAATATTGGACTTCAGGTGCTTCGGTAGAAGAAGAATGATCTGGGTTCTTTAGGATTTCAGCAGTGGGCTTTGTTGTTGTTTTTACAACTTCTCTCTTAGGATTAGGAGATTTGGAATGTGATTGAGAAGTTGGAGGTGATGGTGAGGGATTTTTACTCTTAGAATGGATTGTTAATTTGGATTTACTTTTTTGGCATTATGACACAGGTTTGGCACTATGGCACAGGTGTTGTCCATGATGGCAACTCACTCAGATGGCATATCACAGTTCAAGCTCTCAGAATGGAAGAAAAATACATATACGCAGGTTCCTCTTGACCAAGTTGCGTATACACGCGGTATTTATGATCAAAAGTCGCGTATGAGTATACACGCACTTTCATGCATGGAAAAGCACGTACATGTGGGAAAGCCTATTTTTGGGTCCATGGTATTTGGACCTATGGTTTTGGACCTTGGTATTGCGTCCGAAGTATTGAACCCATGTATTGGGTCCCTAGTATTGGTTCTCTATGGTTTTGGACCATGGTTTGAGTAAGGCCTAAGACTATAAAAAGGAGGAGATCATTTGGAAAATGTATCGACTCAAGCATTGAATATCTTATGAAGAGCAAGATCTGGAATACTACTGATTGGTTTATGGTGCATAGCTGAATCTGAATCAAAGAGGAACCTGAGCGCAAGAAGATGGATAAGTTCTATTTATGGGACAAAACTCAAGTCTTGAATAGTAGTATCTTTGTGTGATTTTGATCTGTTATATTTGGCGCATGACTTGATCTATAAATCTGATAATCTGGGTATAACTAATGTCTGAATATTTGAAAGAGTGAATTATCTTATATATCTTTACGCAGGTTCAACACATCAGAGGCACGTATACACGCTGGTTCAGTAAATCAAAACAGCGTATACGTTGGTTGGCCTTAATACAGAAGCGTATGCACGCAGGTTTCTGCATATTGAAGTAGTGTACGTCTCTTGAAACATGTTTTAGCTACTTTTGTTTATTGCTTCAATGTTCTGGATTCAGAATTGGTGTCTGGTTACTGTTACTATTTTCTGGGTACAGCACTCAGAGAAGTGACTATTTGATTCAGTTCGTTTTGTGCAAAGGAGATTGGTTGATGCAGATATACTTGATGTTTGATTGATGTTATTCATGGATCCAGTCTGAAAATTTATGAAACAAGGTCCCTAGAAGAAAAGAGAAGGTTGTAGCCTTCTATAGGTTAGCACCTACGTACTAGTACCTCAGCTAGTACAAGAGCTAAGGGGGTTGTAGCTCCCTTCCAGGAGAAGCTAGAGAACGAGAGAAGGTTGTAGCCTTCGGCAAGTAGTAGCCTGCGTACTAGTATAAGACTACACCAGTACAAAATCATTGTAAAAAGAAGTTTCTAATTAAAAGAAGATAGAGACAAATTGCAGCAGGTGGTTTTCACCCACATTGGGTTTCCACCTTATATCTTTGTGTCCATGTGTTTGATGATCTGTTCTATTTTACTGCTCCTGTTTACTGTTCTTAGGAGTAATGAAGTCCTGATGTACTGATTAAAGATCAATAACTAATGAATCTTAAGTTTTCTGATATATGTTGGTTTCCTTAGACATAGTAGTGTATATACGCAGTTTCCCATAGCTGAAGTAGCGTATACAAATCTGATTGTGAAATGAAAAATAATTGATTTAATAATACTGATTCACCCCCCCTATCAGTATTATTTCCAACAATTGGTATCAGAGCAGGTCCTTCAAAAGAAGCATGATCGCCTGAAGGAAGATCTATCATCATGAGCAACTACAAGAAAGAAGCAATGATCAGGCCACCAATTTTTGATGGGAGAAACTTCGTCTATTGGAAGGTAAGAATCACAGCCTATCTTCAATCTCTTGGTACAGAATTCTGGGATATCGTGGAAACAGGATACACATTTCCATCAGCAACTCCTACAGATACGGCTGGTAAGAAGCAGTATGAAACAAATGCAAAGGTTGTCAATACTCTATTAGGGAGTCTATCTCAATTAGAATTCGTCAAGGTTATGCAGCTCAAAACCACAAAAGAAATATGGACAAGATCGTTCTAAGCTATGAAGAAGATGATAAGGTAAAACGAGCAAAACTACAAACTCTCATAATTCAATATGAAATCTTAGAATGCACAATGATGAAAGTGTGGCTAACTATTTCCTACGTATAGATGAGATTTTTAATTGTATGAAAAACTTGGGTGAAGAAATAAAAGAAGTTGTTTTGGTTGAAAAGGTTATAAGATCTTTTTTTTCTAAGTTTGAATCAAAAGTTTCTGCCATAGAAGAAAAACAGAATCTACAGAGCATTACCATGTCACAGCTACATGGAATCCTAACCACTTACGAAATGAGAAAAGGGGGACCATCAGACAAGAGAGAAGCCGCATTCAAAGCCTCAGGAAAAGGAGATTACAATGACTCAGGACATATGTCAGAAGAAGAGGAAGAATCAAATTTTGTCAGGAACCTTCAACGGGGTTCTGGAAGATTCAGAGGTAAGCTACCTTTCAAATGTTTTGCTTGTGGAAGAGTCGGTCAATATGCTGCCAAGTGTCCTTATAAAGATAAGCTTGACAAAGGTAAGGAACCAGTTAGATGGAACAAAAAACAGAATGTAAGCAAGAAGAGCTATTACACACATGAAGACAGTGATGGATTTTCAAATAGTGATGAAGATGAACAAGGTAATGATTATAGACTTTTTATGGCTTTTGAAGATGATGATTTCTTGGATGCTATAGATGAAGAAGGTCTTTATGAAGAAATTTCTAAACTCAAAATTTGTTTAGAAGAAAAGAATATGATTATAGATACTCTGACATTCCAACTTGCTGAAAGGGAAAAACACAATGAAAAGTTAGAATGTGAAATTGTGGGACTTAGAAAAGACATTGAGAAAACAAAAGCTCTTAATCTTAGATTTGCTAAAGGATCTGAAACTTTAGATGAGATTATCAAAGTGCAGCGTTCTCCTCTAATCAAGACTGGTCTTGGGTATACTGAAGAAACATCTCAAGCACAGAAGCCATCTACCTCCAAAAGTTATCTTGAAGCAGCAAGGAGAAGTGAACAGGTTGACAATCAACAGCAAAGGCACAATGAAGATCATCAGGTAAATTAGGGACAATTTACTTCAAGAATGAATAGAGATCACCAAGTAAATCGAGGGCAATCTACTTCAACGAAGAGCAGAAGCTACAACCAACCGCAGGTAAATCATTCTCAATTTGCCTCAAGAACGAATGGCTATTACAATCGCCTAGATGGAAGGTTTGATGATCGCAGGAATTTCTTCAATGGCCAATGTTTCTCTTGTCATAACTTTGGACATAAAGCAACTCAATGTGTTGCCTACAAGACCATCATGACCAGAGAAGCACAAAATCAAAGCAGTGTGACTAGAATCATAAAAAGAACCTACAATAACTTTTCTGCTCTTGAAAATGAAATAGAATGTTCTATTTGTAACAACTTTGTTCATAAAGATTCTGAATGCAGGAGTAGGTTTCGGCAAACAACTCAAAAGGAGCAAGCTTCATTGATCCCAAAAACATGGAGGAAGAAAGAAACACAACCAGAAAGATGTGGTATAGCCTTATATGTGGAAGGGCAGGAAAACCAGTGGTACATCGACAGTGGATGCTCAAAACATATGACAGGTGATAAAGAAAAACTTCAATCATATAGTGCTTTAGAAAAGGAAAAGAAGGTCTCATTTGGAAATGACACTACTACATTCATAAAAGGTAAAGGTTCTGTTATATTGAAAGAAAAGGTCAAAGTTTGGAATGTTATGTATGTTGATGGCTTAAAGCATAATCTATTAAGTGTCAGTCAAATGTGTGATCAAGGAAATGAGGTCATATTTCGATCAAATGGATGTATTGTTCGTGAGCTTGATACAGGAGAAACAGTGATCAAAGGCATAAGAACACCAAATAATTTATACATACTCAAGGGAGGACAATAACAATGCTATCTAAGCAAAAATGATGAACACTGGCTATGGCATAGAAGATTGAGGCATCTAAGCTTCTCCCAAATAAGGAAAGCATGCAAATATCAGGCAATTCGTGATCTCCCTGACATCAGAATTCCAGACAATACAATATGCAAATCATGTCAGTTTGGGAAGCAAACCAAAACTAATTTCCCTGAGAAGGAAGGATCAGCTAGTAGGCCATTTGAACTGGTCCATACTGATGTATGTGGTCCATCTAGGAAAAGCTCACCTCGAGGAGACGAATACTTTATATTGTTCATTGACGACTTTTCCAGGATGTGTTGGATAGGACTTATGAAGCATAAAGACGAAACTTTCGAAAAGTTCAAAGCATTCAAAGCCTTGGTTGAAAACAAATCAGATCGCAGAACCAAATGCCTCAGGTCTGATAGAGGTGGGGAATTTACCTCAGATGAATTTTTCGATTTTTGTGAAGAACATGGAATTAGAATGGAATTCTCTACTGCAAGGGCTCCTCAGCAAAATGGAGTACTGGAAAGGATGAACAGAACGGTTCAACAAATGGCTCGTGCTATGCTTGATGATTCTGGAACTCCGTAACCTTCTAGGGTGAAGCTGCCATTTGCTGCAGTTACTATTCTCAATAAGACAAACATTCGGGTAAACAACACTCAAACTCCTCATGAACTTTGGTATGGTAAGACTCCCACAGTAAAATACTTCAAAATTTTTGGAAGCAAATGTTACATCAAAAAGACTGACGAAAAGCTTGGTAAGTTCGAACCTAGAGTAGATGAAGGCATTCTTCTTGGTTACTCTCCCCACAACAAAGCATATAAGTGTTACAATAAAAGACTTGGAAAAATTGTTGAAAGTATTGATGTAGTGGTTGATGAAGAAGGAAACATTCCTAGGCAAGTAAAATCTGAAGATTTCGAAGATGATGAGGACTATCCTTCAACAAAAAATCAGACTCATGATGAAGAAGAAACCCATGAGGCACCAGAAGAACAGATAAGGATAGAAGAAAAGACTCCATCCAAGTACGTTCAGAAGAATCATCCAGAAACTCAAATTTTGGGGCAGAAAGAGGCAGGTGTACAAACAAGAAGAACTATTTCAGAAGCTTCAAGCTACCTAGCATTGCTCTCCTCCATTGAACCACAAAATGTAAGTGAAGCATGCAAAGATGAATGCTGGGTCAAGGCCATGAATGAAGAACTGGAGCAGATTGAAAAGAATAACACTTGGGAGTTGGTTCCTAGACCAAACAATAAAAATGCAATAGGCACAAAATGGATATTCAAAAACAAACTGAATGAAAATGGAGATATTATTAGAAACAAGGCAAGACTTGTTTGTAAAGGGTATGCTCAACAAGAAGGCATAGACTTTGAAGAAACTTTTGCACCAGTTGTTAGGCTTTAGGCCATAAGAATGTTCCTTGCTCTTTCTAGCTTTCAGAAATTCAAAGTATTTCAAATGGATGTGAAGTCTGCTTTTCTAAATGGAGACTTGGATGAAGAAGTTTATATTGAGCAACCAGATGGGTTTATCCTTGGAAATGATCCAAAACTAGTATGTAGACTCAAAAAGGCTCTCTATGGCCTTAAACAAGCTCCAAGGGCTTGGTATTATCGTTTGGATAAGTATCTCCATCAACAAGGTTTTACAAAAGGATCAGCAGATAGCAATCTATATATAAAAATGGACAATCATAAGTTGCTAATACTTGTTGTATATGTTGATGATATCATCTTTGGTATCAATGAAGAAGACATGAGTCAAAATTTTGCCTTGTTGATGCAAAAAGAATTTGAAATGTCCCTGCTTGGTGAGCTCACATATTTTCTTGGTTTACAAGTCCAACAAAACAAAGACGGTATTTTTCTGTCACAAACCAAGTATCTCAAGCAGATCTTGAAGAAATATGGGATGGAGGATTTGAAACTAGTATGTACCCCTATGGTAACAGGATGCAACCTCAGCGCAAATGATGAATCAGCAGCAGTGCATCAACCAACCTATAGATCCAGGATTGGTATTCTGCTCTATCTAACAGGTACCTGACCAGACATTATGCATGTAGTGGGAATAGTTGGAAGGTTTCAGGCAAATCCAAAGGAAACTCATCTTCAAGCAATTAAGAGAATTTTCAAGTATCTTCAAGGAACTTAAAACTATGGCTTATGGTATCCTAGAAGTACAGATCTCACACTTCATGCATATACAGATGCAGATTGGGCAGGAAGCGTGGATGACAGAAAAAGCACTAGTGGTGGTGCATTCTTCATGGGTCCTAGATTAGTATCTTGGTTCAGCAAGAAACAGAGTTCAATTGCATTATCTACAGCTAAAGCAGAATATGTAGCCGTTGCACACAACTCCTTTGGATGATGCAAACATTGCAAGACATGCAAATCATTTGTACTCCACCTATCTCCATTTTTTGTGATAATACAAGTGCAATTAGTATTTCAAAGAATCTCGTCATGCATTCAAAGACCAAGCACATACCTATCAAATATCATTTTCTCTGGGAACAAGTGCTTGAACAAAAGGTTAAATTAGAGTATGTTCCCTCCAAGGAACAAGTTGCTGATATACTCACCAAACCACTACCCAGGGAAACATTTGAATACCTCAGACAGAAGCTAGGAGTAGTCGATGCATCATCTTGCTGTTGAAACTTGTCTGTTTCAGAGAAAAGTGGGTGTACGCGAGTTTCATGAGGAGGATCCGCGTACATACGCCAGTTTATGTGGGTACAGTCGTGTATATGTTGGTTTGAAGACAAACAATGAGCCAGGCTCAGGAGGAAAGGAGTCTGATATGCGTCTAACAAAGACCATCTGGCATAGGTTCAGGGGGAGCACATATATTCTTCTAATAATGCATTGTTGGCATTATCCAAGAAGATCTTGGTTCAAGATCACAGTGCTTTGGCTTCAGGGGGAACAGGTGCAGAAGGAGAACATGGTTGCTGGTCTGAATGATGATTGACAAATGTTGTTGATGATAGTTGTTGATCATAGTCTGGTTGTAGATATTTCGTCTCTATGTCATGTATTTATTTTCTTATCAAGGTCATGTAACAGCCTTCTTTGATTTCCCCATTATGCCTGGGATGGATAATGTAATGTTCTTGTTTTACCTTGTGTAAACTTTTGGTGTATCCCCACTTGGTTGGGAGATGGATGTATGTATGAGTCTTTGGTGGTAGGAAGGTCACTTATGATGTATAAAGTTATGTATCTTCTTGCATAACATCTTCTTGTAGACCTTGCCTACCATCAGGGGGAGCTTGAACAACACAACAGAGCAGAGATTTCAGCATGAGCTCAGGGGGAGCATAACCGTTTTCCCTTGATTTCAAAGGGGGAGAATGACTTTGAATGATTTAGGGTTGCCATCAAGTCCAAAGGGGGAGATTGTTGGCATTATGACACAGGTTTGGCACTATGGCATAGGTTTTGTCCTTGATGGCAAATCACTCAGATGGTAGATCACAGTTCAAGCTCTCGGAATGGAAGAAAAATACATATACGCAAGTTCCTCTTGACCAGGTCGCATATACACGCGGTATTTATGATCAAAAGTCACGTATGCGTATACATGCACTTTCATGCATGGAAAAGCGCATACATGTGGGAAAGCTTATTTTTGGGTCCATGGTATTTGCACCTATTGTTTTGGACCTTGGTATTGCGTCCGAAGTATTGAACCCAGGTATTGGGTCCCTAGTATTAGTTCTCTATGGTTTTGGAACACTGTTTGAGTAAGGCCTAAGACTATAAAAAGGAGGAGATCATTTGAAAAATGTATCAACTCAAGCATTCAATATCTTATGAAGAGCAAGATCTGGAATATTGGTGATTGGTTTATGGTGCATAGCTAAATCTGAATCAAGGAGGAACCTAAGCACAAGAAGATGGATAAGTTCTATTGATGGGTCAAAACTCAAGTCTTGAATAGTAGTATCTTTGTGTGATTTTGATCTGTTATATTTGGTGCATGACTTGATCTATAAATCTGATAATTTGGGTATAACTGATGTCTAAATATTTGAAAGAGTGAATTATCTTATAGATCTATACGCAGGTTCAACACATCAGAGGCGCATATACACACTGGTTCAGTAAATCAAAACAGCGTATACACTGGTTGGCCTTAATACAGAAGCGTATGCACGCAGGTTTCTGCATATTGAAGTAGCGTACGTCTCTTGAAACATGTTTTAGCTACTTTTGTTTATTGTTGCAGTGTTTTGGGTTCAAAATTGGTGTTTGGTTACTGTTACTATTTTCTGGGTACATCATTAAGAGAAGTGACTATTTGATTCAGTTTTTTTGGTGCAAAGGAGATTGGTTGATGCAGATATACTTGATGTTTGATTGATGTTATTCATGGATCGAGTCTAAAAATTTATGAAAAGGGGTCCCCGGAAGAAAAGAGAAGGTTGTAGCCTTCTGTAGGTTAGCACCTATGTACTAGTACCTCAGCTAGTACAAGAGCTAAGGGGGTTGTAGCTCCCTTCCAAGAGAAACTGGAGACGATAGAAGGTTGTAGCCTTCGGCAGGTAGCAGCCTACGTACTGGTATAAGACTGCCCCAGTACAAAATCATTGTAAAAAGAAGTTTCTAATTAAAATAACATAGAGACGAATTGCAACAGGTGGTTTTCACCCACATTGGCTTTCCACCTTATATCTTTGTGTCCATGTGTGTGATGATCTGTTCTGTTTTACTGCTCTTGTTTACTGTTCTTATGAGTAATGAAGTCCTGATGCACTGATTAAAGATCAACAATTAATGAATCTTAATTTTTCTGATATACGTTGGTTTCCTTAGACACAGTAGCGTATATATGCAGTTTCCCATAACTGAAGTAGTGTATACAAATATGATTTCAAAATGAAAAATAATTGATGTAATAATATTGATTCACCCCCCCCCTTCTCAGTATTATTTCCAACATACTTTCCATTCATAGTCGGGCCCTCCTTCTAGTGCCAAAAATGTTGAAGCCTCGAAAATTGTTGCTTACAACATTGGGGGAAAACCACCCGGTCCAGACGTTGGTTGGCAACTCCTTTTCCATTTGGTCTAGTGACTCCAACTCGGGGTAATGGGACCAGTTTCCCAATGTTATGATAGTGTTGATGGGGTGATATATGATAATTTGACAGAATGTTTAATCTAAAATTAATCTAATCTAAACTAATAATCACATGCATATATCCTAATGTAAATGCTATCTAGCTATAACTATACCCAGGAATAAAATTGAAACATGCGATCTACAATAATGTCCTAAAGCAATTGGTAATAAAAATCATTCAACTGCAATAAGAAGTGAAATCATTTTAACAATAATCATTTTGGATAAATAGTTAGCCAATACGATTGTGACAGATATATCGCATAAGAAATTATTCATATATTCAGCATAAAATTTAGGCCATCACCATAAAAAAGTGTAATAATGAAAACCAAGCTTTAAACTTTCATACATAAACAATTTGAAGAAACATTATTGCTTAATACGTAAACAAAACAAAATCACGAGATAAAAGTACCATTTGTAATAAGTTTTGCTCATGTGTTTCAGCAATATCGAACTACTTCCAATCAATCCAACACCATCTAAGAGTACAAAAGTGAAATTTCAGTCGAAGATACCAAATAAGATAAAAATAAATCTTGTTCCATTCATTTCACCAGAACTTCCTCAAAGGGACAGAAGTGCATGTTTTGAAGATTGTTTTTGATAAAATTTATGAACCTCTCTCTTAATGCATGAGATGGGTTTAAATACTAAACTATAAATCCTAATAATAAATTATTATAAAAATAGTTGAGGAGGTTTAAACGACCTTCCTCAAATTTTGCAAAACAAAACAAAAATAGAAATTAAAACATGGTGACTATCTCCTTTAAGTTTGATCTTTGAGATCGCAGATGTTCATCATGAGTTTGAGCTATGTAGGTCGGTTGATCACAGAGTTCAACTGCCCAGTGAACATGGCATCGATCAGTACTCGCACCATTTTCTACGTGGAAGAGGTTAGGCATCACAGGGTCATCCACTAGCTGTAAGGCTTAACTAAATATTGTAAGTACGCTTCCCAATTTAACCTGATCATTTGCCTAGTTACTTCCTCTTTTTCTCTTGTCGCTTGCTTCCACTGTTGTTCGAGTTGATTGCCATTTGGAAGAAAAACTGGTACAGACTCTGCCACCAGGTTTGTGTTGTGTAGATTTTCATTGATGTTTTCAATAACATAGTTTGTTGTTGCTCCTGCGACCACTGTTGCTTTTTCTGCTTGTCTAAGTCGAGAATCCGAGTCTACAAATAAAATTTCTTTATGTGACTCCTCCAATATAGGAAAATTGGCCTTCCTCCCATACTCTGAATTCTGCCAGGTGATGAAGTCGGAAACTCTTTTCAAGACTTCATCATATTCGAGTCTCATGTCAACTACTTGAATTGTTAATTTTTCACTAGTCTCGCAATAAGGAATCAACTGTGAGACCTTCTGGCATAGAATTTATCTTTGGTGCATTAGCTGGGAGTTCAGGCTGAGCACTTCGATTATAAACTGATCAATATTTGGATTGTCTTTATACTTATCTATTAATGCTTGTATTTGTGCTTCCTTTTCTACTAAACTGGCTTGATGTTTTATTTGCATTTGCTCGAATTCTTGCTAGAGCTTGGCTATTTTCAATTCCGCTCGTTGGTTAGATTTTTCTTGCTCTAACTATTATTCCAACAGCAAAATTTTATTTTCCTTTTCTCTTATCAACATTTGTACTTATTTTTCTTTGTAAATAGTTGTTGTAGCGTAGGCTCCTGCTAACTGAGATAGTCTAGTAAGGTTGTCATATGGGTCGATGGGTGATTCTTTCCAGACAATATCCATCGGTTCATTATCGGGAGTAACAGCAGCTGCAGCATCCAACTTCCTCTTCTTTCTCTACCTTTTGAAAATAATTTTGTGGGTTGGGCTATAAAACACATATAAAGGAGGAATCTTCTAAATTCTCAAAAAAAATTCAGAGGTGGGAGTGGCATGAATGTGCTCTACCTCTTCAGTACTTATAGTTTTCTCTACTGTAATTTCTTGAGTTTTTTTGTGTTGCGCAGTCTGTGGCTCAGGTGCTTATTTCTCTGTATGGATCTTTTTATTAAAATTCTCCCATTATTTCTCTAAATCAATCACCAGGGGTTTTGTTGACTGGGTGGAGGTGGAATGAATTTCAGCATGTTTTCTAGCTGAGGTTTGCTCAGTTGTCTTTTCTATAGATTGGGTTGTATCCTTTTCTGACTCCTTACTTTTGCTTCCCCCATTTTGTTACTTTTGCTCTGATTTCTCTGACTCCCTAGTAGACTTCTCTTGGGACTCTGCTTTGGATTCATCTTTATAATTTTATTTAGAGCTTCCTTCTAGGCTTACGCTGGGAGTTGGCTCCCTTATTGGTTCAATCAGTAATTGGTCCAATGGGACCTTTAACAATATCCTTTCTCTATATTGATGAAAGGCTTCAAGATATTCTGGGTCAAAAAGTAGTGATGACATGTGCTTCACCTCTGTGAATGTCTCTTTCTGTAGGAAGTTTTCATCAAATTCATCTTCCTCATGACTGAATAACTTCAATTTTACCATGGTAGTGAAGTCTTTAGCAATGCCATTTGGATCATACTGCCTTCCTAGGAATTTAGGTAATTTTAGAGATTGAATTATCTTTGCTTCTTTGAATGCATGGCCCAGATCGTGTAGTGCAAATGCTCCATGCTCTAACAGAAATGTAGGCCAAATGGACTTTTTCGCTTCCTTTAATCCTTTGCTCAGCCCAGCCTCACTGGTTGTTTGATAGGCTATCTCTCTAGCCATCAATTTATCTGGAACATATTATGGGAGGATATGAGGTGAGGTGATGCTCCCAAAAACCCTGATATATGTTAATGTTTCCTCCCCAAACCATTTGGCCACTAGGAGAATATCTACCTCAGCTTCCTTAGAAAACCTAGGGGCATCTCGGTTGTAAACCTGTTTATGGATAGACAACATGACTCGATGACAAATTTTGTAAAAATGCGCGTGAAATTGAGACTCCCACATGTCCTTATGATATATATAAATGGGAAGTGAATCTTTCACAGTCCACTTCCATCCCATGATAGGATATTTTGAACCAAAACAAATTGCATCCATCACACAGGCACCCATAAAAAATGGAGGGTAAACCCTCGTTGAGACACTCCTTTTCCTCCTATAATCGATTATTTCCTTTGCTAAATTATCAAATAAAATTTGGGCCCAATTCATTATGGTTGTGTTTATGACTGCATCTATTAATGGCAGCCATTTTGGGGAAAATTTAGTGCTATCGGGCTTGCCAAACATCCTACATACCATGGTTGCTGCAAAACTATGGGGAGGAGAAATAGATATAATAGAGTACATACCTGCTTTGTCTTTTTTATCTCACCCTCATTATTCGACCAAGTCCAGGTGACATTTGTTGGGTCCTCATTCTCTTTGGAAAAATTCTCAAGGAACTATTTGTTGTAGATGGCTTGTGGCTCTGGTAGGTGGTACACTAGTCGTAGGTTGTCTAGCAAAAAAGATCCCATACCTTATTGGCTTCTATTCTTAAATTCTTTGCCTGAGATATCGGCCTGATCAATAATCCACTTGACCATATCTGTGTAAGGGATTATATTTGGGTGCACGGCTATGCAATGCAGAAATGAGCATGCCATCTCAAAAATGGTGGCATCTTAGGAAACACGACTATCAATTGTGACCTTTGTTTCCTGCGGTCGGTTCCTCTTCTTCTAATAAATCATACATGGTTTCCCATGTAGAGGTCCCTCCTTCTCTGCTGCATGTAGTATCTGTGAATAAAGGAGTCATTTCTGATTTCTCAGACGCAACTACCTTGCCCTTCTTTGCCATTGCTCCCAAAGACTCCTTTTGTGGATTTCCTTGAAAATGGAGAAAAAAAGTAGCTATCAGATATACAGAGATAAGAATGAACGTAACCTAGGATAATACAGATAACTTGAAAAGGTGATAAGAGAGGAGTTTTATTTGAATGCAAGTGAGAAGATATCGTATCACGTTGGATGGATTTTCACACATAAATGCCATTAACCTTTACTAAATGCCCACTAATGGTTCGTTATCTCTTAGCTTTAATGCTCATTAATCTTCGCATCGTAGCTAGGGAAGAAAGCTTCTAGGGTGATGAGCCTTTAAATTGCGAAAACGTTGATTTTGTGATTTGTGAAGCAATATTGCAGATCTCATTATCACGTTATGTTTGTATGTTTTCCTTATTGTTTTTCGAGATGCGAGATGCAAGCCGCTTACTATTGTTTCCAAGACATAGCTCATTTGTCAAGTTTTCTTATGTAAAATGCTTTTTATTAAGCAGCAAACCTAAATACTTGTCTGTGACCTATCTCAGGAGCGGGTCCAGGTCTCAATCGCATTTCACAATCTCGACAAATGGTAAGTTTGTGGTGTTCTTTTAAATGTCTGAAATGCAATGCAGTAAGGTAAATGATGTCATCGAAATTTTGCATCTCGCACATTTTAAGGTAACTCATTAAGGTGCACTTTCTAAAAATAGGGATATGCGACGTCGGCCTTAGTTTTAATAAGAAATGCCTTAGGACTTAGTTTATATAAGAAACGTACTAGTTTCGAAGTATTAAAGCGTGGAGTCCTCTTTTGATCACTTTTTGCTAGATTTGGTGGATTAGCAAGGCTTTCAATCATGCTTGATCGTGCGATATGCGGGAAAGGGAGACATTTAATAGTTTTTGAAAAGGTATTTGATTGATGTCTTGTTTTATTCCAAAATTTAATAAGGAAAATGCCTAAATTCTAAACTTATTTTTGGAAGGATTTTTAAAGGGTCCCCATTTAGTAATGTATTGACTACTACTATTAACAAATGGGGTGTTGTTGAATAGCACAACAGAAGGATAGAAAATTATCACCAAACTATTATGGTGCTTACAAGGTGTTGCAAAAGATTGGTACTATGGCATACAAATTGGAGCTTCCTGCATCTTCTCGACTGCACCCATTTTTCCATGTTTCATGCTTAAAGAAGGTTATAGGTGTCAATCTCCCAGTTCAAACAATATTACCATAAATTTATGAAGAAGGAAAAATAATATTGGAACCTGAAACAGTCACGAAAACAAGAACTCGACAGCTACGAAATCGATCAATTTCAGAGTATCTCATAAAGTGGAAGAACTTACCCACTGAAGATTCCACATGGGAGGATGAAAATTTTATACAGAAGCATACAAAACTACTCAACCATTGAGGAAAACACCTTTTTGAAGGAGAGGGGTATGTTAGGTACCTATACCACTAGTGTATTCCCTCATCTTTATTATTACTGTAGCCCCGTCATTGTTATTGTTGTGCCCATGTAGTCCCCATATTGTTATTATAGTGCCCCATAGAATCCCACTATTGTTATTATTGTGACATTACATTATTATTTTTATGTCATATCTAATTATATTGTGACCCCTTAGACTTCTATATCTAGAAAGGAGGTTTTGTCATTTAAATCATCCACTAATTGTTCATTTATGTAATGTAAAGGAGGTTTCCCCCTCGAAGAGGATAATTTTTAAGTTGTTGATCTATCTATTTATAAATTGGTTGCATAAAAAATACCATATGGAGGTCAGAGGGAGTGGGAACATAAAATTCATAATTAGCAGGATTGGAGGGATAAGATCCCTAGGCATAAGAATGAGATGGAGCATAATAATTTGATGAACGGGGAGGTAGGGGTTTTGAGCTTACAATCATGGGTAATGGCTCACTCGACCATTGCAGGTAAGACAAATAAAAGGGTTTCGATCTTAGAATCATGGGTAAGGGTTCACCCCATTGCAGGTAATACGAATAAAACAGTTTCGAGCTTACAATCATGGGTAAGGATTAACCTCGTTGCAGGTAAGATAAATAAATACCCTCGGTGGAAATAAGTGGGTAGCTTTGACGAAGGTAAAGGAATAAGAAAAATAAGAGATCTTGGGTCGATCTTACAATAAAATAGAAAATATAGGAACTCAGTTCCGATTTTACTATCATATCTCCAATGCTACCCTGCTCACATGCCCTCGTACCCACTACTCAAATTCCCTCATGGCCTCCTGAAATTCCCTCCTGCCGCTTTGTGGAATGCCCTCCTTCTCACTCTCCTACCACCCTATGGAATTCCCTCATGCTTTCTCTTCTTCCACCCTATGGAATGCCCTTGTGGTCGCTTTGTGAACTGCCCTATTCGCTCTACTCTGAACCTAAACCTGCACTTTGATTATATGATTATATATTGTATTATATATAAAATATATAATGTCTATTATATAATATATAATACATATTTTACATATTTTATATTTTATATTATATAATATATTATATATTATTATATATTTCCTATGAGTGGTGCAATACCCGGAAGTAGGTTCATCCATTTTCACTTAACCTATAGATGGAATTTAGATTGATTCCATTCTTTTTGACAATGAGTACTAAGCTAGGAGAGTTGGGAGACCAATAAGCCAATAGAAAACATAGTAAAAGCAACATTCTAGTGTATGATTATTTAGTAAGTATGAATGTACCCATGTAGATCTGAGACGTAAAGGAAGTGAGAAACTAGTCCAACAATCATTCATTATTCACGGGTTATCCTTGCTTTGTCTGCCTAGTTTCCCACTAGATTGAAAGACATTTAGGGGAGGAAGGAAGTGAATATTCCCACATCATGAGATTCGTGATAAATAAAATTCTAAAAATATTTCAAAAATGATCCTAGATGATACTATGTCACACTTTCATAGGTGAGAGCACAAATTTTCACAAAAACTCATGAAAATTTCCTCATATCCATTCTTAAAGAAATTAATAAATTTATAAAATGTGGTGCACATGATTAATCTTAATTGAGATTAATGAATTATTTATAAATTGATAAATAGTGTTCAAAAACACTTATATGAGTGGGTCAAAAAAATCGTAAATGAATTTTGTGAGGAGAAAGAAATAGAAGAAAGGCATCCCTCGATGATGTTAAAATAAGATTTTATGAAAACATGTATGACTAGTCCCTCTACATAATACCCACTTTAATTCAAAAATTATCTATTGGCCAAGGAATTTGGAACATTGTTGAACCCTAATGATCTCCACTAACAAGACTAACTGGTACCTAATAAAAAAAATGACAATCTAGGTGGGAATATTTTTTGAATGCTAGTTGAAAAATTGCTCAAGAAGCTTAGGAATACTTATAGAAATGAATGGTTAATTTTGGTATCTCTATCAACTAATAAAAGTAATATTGGCATTGTGGTGGGGGGTCTAAATTTGTGAGAATGCCTAAAATGCAGTAAACTTAGTTGATACACATTGAAGAGTCATTATGCTGAGGAAAATGAGGAAGTCGAATACAAGAGAGTGAGAGTATGCACTAGATGAAGAAAAAAAAAGGATGCTCAAAATAATGCAATCATACAAGACAACGATTAATATTCAAAAATTTTGAAGGGACAAAAGCCAAAAGAAAAGCATAGTGATGCATGATGTTGCAAACCATCATCAATCCCAAAGAAAAAATCCTCAACAGTGGCAAGTCATTGGAGTGATAAATCGGTTTGATGATTATATAGATGTCACATGGGAAGAATCCTTTATGGTTCCTAAGTTGAATGAAGATATAAAGTTGGTAGAGGTAGGTATTGTCACCCTTTGATTTGTAGATAATTTTGAAAGCATAGAGGGTGAGAGTTAGGACATATGATGCTTAATCATCCTAATTCTTATGTAACAAGTCATCTATGTTCAATAATTCCTTATGTTCAAAAAAATCTTTTGGGAACATTTAAAAGTATGTTCTTGATGATCTTCATGGAGGTATCAACTAGAAAACCATGTAAATGTGAGAGATATGTTGTTCCTTGGAATACCCTGAAAAAGTGAAATTGGTTAAGTATTGAATGAGATAATAAATTACTACTCCACATAAAAGATATTAGAACTGTACCCCTTATATGATTTACTATTTGAGGAGATACCTCAATTTTTTTCAAACATTGTAAGGAAGTGATGCAACCACAAACAAGACATTTTACATATTATAAAGATCAAAATTTTTAGATCGATGAAATAAACATTCTAGTAAAATCAACCAAAGTTGATCAATTAAACACTAAGAAACCATTGGCTATCCTATGAATAGCTCCACCTAGTACAATATAGTGAAAAAATACTTCTTAAACAAATGTTGCACCACCATCTACCCCTCTAAGAGGGTGATGAAGATATTAAAAATCATTGGTTCATATGTGAGAAAAAATGGGTTGTGGCGGATATACCACACACAAAGCAAAGAAAATTTCTAAGTTTGTTGGAGCATTAAAGAAAAGAATATTAACCTGATTTATGCATTTTAAGGAAAATTAAACAAAAACAAAAACAAAAATGGAAGTTAAGGGAATTTTTTTATCATTATTGTTATAGGCCATTTTTTCACATCTAATTAGTGAGCCTCCTAATGGGGTCAATCAAAGTCTTATTCCCCCTTATCACCGTCTTGTATAAAGCCCTAAGGATGTTCCCTTCATCCCCCGAAGTTTCAGCCCTAAACTGCTTCATCTAAGCTAGTTTGAGGACGAACGCTCCCTGTATTATGATTGGGGTGAGTTCATCAGCAGGTTGCTCCATTGTGGCCTGTGTTGGTCACGAGTAAGTTGCTCCCCTTTGCACGTGCGCTGGTTCTAGAAATGTGGGATAATGATCGGGATTCAAGAAGCTTTCCCTTCTAGGAGTTTCCATAATTTGTTAAAACTACTTACCTTGGATAAAACATTCATATCCCATCCTTCCCTACATTGGAGTTTTCACAACTTATCCTTTGATCCTATCCCTCCATCAAAGGTGGATCTCTTACCCTAGATTGGTAATTGGATAAGAACTCCAAACTTACCCTACTTCTCTATATATTCCCAACCTTCTATGTGGTTGTGGGTTAGATTTTGGAGAGTGATTTTTCCCTTATGTTTTTGTAGTGAGAGGTCATCATCTCATGCATTTAGGGTGATTGGAGGTTCATATTGTGAAAAGGAAAGGACAAGTCAACAACTTGGAGGAGATGTTCTACAAGATCAACTATTACTTATGGTTATAATCTCCTTCCATTTATAGTAATTCAAAGAATTCATTATTTTCCTATATGTGATGTTGTTATTTCACTTATTTCAATACCATGTTGATCTATTGAATGAAGTACGTAGATGATATTGCATAGATCTCATCGTTTCTTGGCTTGTTTTATCTGACTATGCAAGTTCTAATTTTGGCATTCGACGCTAGAATTGAAGCTTTCAAACTAAAGAAGGAGTGAAGTGTGCAAAGGATTCCAGGTAGGACTCACTCCATCATCTATTTACTTCAAGGAAAAGCATTGTGTTCCTTGTCTCTCAGTTGTTCTAGGCTGGCCACCGACCTAGGGGAGATACTTTTGTCCGCAAATCTAAATCTCATATAACAAATTGGCAACCATACTGGGGAATAGAGTATTCTCTTGGTAGTATCTTTTTCCATTGTCTTTGATTACCTCCTTTACATACCTTTGTTGTATCATCCAACCAACAACAAACCTAGGAAGTGATTTCATTGAACCTTTTTGCAATTTTTGTGTCAGAATTCTCTTGCCTATGCCCAATGCACACCCTGTGCCTTTGAAAAAGCATTGCACCTCCCCCTAGCCCACTCTACACCAGCGTTGCAATGCACTAGTGCCTCTTCTACACCAATGTTGGTCCTTTCATGAATTTTTCATTGGATCTTCAGCCTCTCTTTGTTCAACATACTTCCAACTTAACTTCCCTGAGTCTTGAGTGTCTTGAGTGCCTTGTG
Source organism: Pinus tabuliformis (assembly GCA_031772625.1). NCBI lineage: Eukaryota > Viridiplantae > Streptophyta > Pinopsida > Pinales > Pinaceae > Pinus > Pinus tabuliformis. The sequence continues at coordinate 398,921,677 of CM062816.1, forward strand.
GTCTCTCTAAAGCCTTCGTTTTGTTTGCATTTGTGTTTTATTGCCTTGGTAAGAATTGGTTTTGATTTTTCTTTGTTCTTGTCATTAGATCGCTTGTAACTTGTTTGGTTTTATCATTGATCGTTTACATGAATTGTTGTTCTAGTCCTCATTTATTAAAGTGCATTTGAATCAGTTAATAGACTTTGAATCTTAGTTTTCTTCATTTTGAAAATTAAGTGTGGTGAAAAAAAAAAAAAACTTTCATTTTCATCTAGGGTTTTGTGTGTGAAATTGGAATTGTGTATGAGTGTTAATCACTTTTCAATGGCATCTCTTTTGATTTTTGGAATTTTCGCCCAATTTCAATTTGAGTCCTCTATTAATAAAATCCCAGATTATGTTTGATTTCATTGGAACCATCTTATGTTTTTTTTTTAATAATTCCCTTGCATAGATCACATTTTCATAATTAGAATTTTCATTTTCATAGCTATAAAGGAAATTGTGCATAGATTACATTTGCATAGTTTTCAAGGGAATCGTGCATAGATTATATTGCATGGTTTGGAATCTTTTAACCCTTTGAATTTAATGGGAATAGTGAAATTGAAATATCTAGTTAGGAAGCTCTTGTTGGCTTCATATTTGATTGTTGCATCATTGTTTGCACCTCTTCCTTACACTAGATAGTTTTAATAAAAAATGATAAATCAATTACATTTTTCTTAAATCTAATTCAAGTCAACTGCATTTGAAACTCAACGCAAATACATAGAGGTCTATGCTAGGGACGTGTTTCAGTGTCGTTAAACGTAGGAGTTGTCATTGTTTTCCAACATTGCATCACAGGGGTGAAATCCTGGTCCATGTATGTGAGTGTAAGGATCGTACTCCACGTACCTTTGGGTATATTGGTGGCGCTCGATGCACATAAAGTATATAAGAATGCTCTCATCGAATGGTTACACATTAGACAACACTACTATGGATTTCACTCCCATGTATAGTCCTGTATATTTTTGGAGTCCCCTATATGTTGTTATCCATCCATAGGTAACTAAGTCGGTTGCCTTGTATACCATGATACACCGAACACAACATTCGGGGAGATTTCCTACACATACTTGAAGTCCTTGGTTCGCCAAGGTGTATATTGTTGTTCATGGTTTCTTGGTAAACCCTTTTTCCTAGTTACCCCTCTTTGTTTTTATTTGTTTCTTTAATTTCTAAAATCAATTAACTAACTGTGGAACAACATCCTCCCCGTGGAACAACTCCTTAGTAGATCTTAGGTTGAGACTAATGGCAACAGTTCCTAAGTCTACCAATCAAGGAATCCCCTCTGATGGGAATCCTGGTCCTTTTCCTTCTTTTGGAAATATTGGTGCTCCTTATATGGAAATTTTGTCCCTTCCTGGATATACCATTGGTCTACCAGTTTGGTTATTTTCAACCCCTATGGTTCTGAATGTCCAAACTACTTCTCAACCCAGTTCTCCTCCACTTGAACAAAATCAACCTCATGTTAAACCTAAAGTTCACCCTTTACCTTCTTCACCTATTGTTTCTTCATCCCTTTCTTCCTTGTTGCTTGGTGAAATTCTTGATTCTAGTAACGAGGAATCTAAGAAGAAGAAGAAAAGGATGAAGAAGAAGAAAAGGATGAAGAAGAAGAAGTAAAATAAACAAGGGAGAAACCAAGCAGCCATTGCTATGGATGAAACTAGTATGGATAAACATTCCAATCAACCCCGCAAAGTTAAATTCCATTGCATGTTATGTAAGAGTAACCACCTTCTTATAGATTTCCCTAGTATTCCCAAGGTATTAGAAGTGTGTTCCACAAGCTCACATTAGCCTCTGGAGATCAGGCTAGTGATAAACCCTCAACTAGTGATAGTAAGGTCCATGGGAAAAAGGGTAAAGTCAAATTTCCCTATACGTTATGTGAAGGGGATCATCATATTCAGATCTTTCCTTATGTGGAAGAAGCCTCAAAAGTGTTGGAAAACCTTACAGCTTCTCAGCCACGACTTCCATATGGTTACCAAAATCTTTCTCCCAATCTGACACTAGTTGATGAAGTGATTGCTCAGAATCCATCTCTAATCAATCCCACTCTCTCTAAATGTGAATCCCATAATTTCGTTCCCAACCAACCATTGGTTGAGAAAATGTTTGACTTGATTCCACCTTCAGTTGATCATACCTTTCCCATAGAGAGTGAAGACAATACCGCTCAGGTTCTTCGCGTTTCTTTAGGTTCTAATGAATTCGGGGGAAGTCCTCCCATTCCAATGGCATAAGGGGAAAACCCTCCCGTTCCCACAGAATTGGAGAGAATTTATCCCATTCCCATAACACAAGGAGGTATTTCTCTTCTTCCAACAACAGACCCTCCAAGCGGTATAGTCACTTCCTTTGATTGGCGTCAACTAACATGATATCATCTTCCTCCTTACCTGCCCTTCCAAATCATAGTACAAGCTTATAATGTGGTCGTACCTAGCACAATCATATATGAAGGCGCATATTTTAGTATTTTTTCCTCAATTGCTTGGCAAGCTTTAGGTTCTCCATAGCTTCTGCCCCTTACCCAGAATCTGTTGGCTTTTAACAGAGGAACCAGTCAACCGTTAGGGATCCTTCCTAAGTTTCCTATTTATTTGGGAGGAAAGATTGTCTATATCGATGTGATGGTAGTCCAAGGCCCTTTGGATTTTAATTTACTCCTTGGGTGTCACTATGTTTATGTCATGGGAGCTCTTGTCTCTTCACTCTTTCATTTGATGTGTTTCCTACATGAAGGATTAATCATGACTATTGACCAGATTTCGTTCATTGGTCCTAATTTGACTCCCAGTCTACCATCTTCCCTAAATGGTCCTTATATGCAAGTGGTACCTTCTCCACCATAGGTTAATTATGTGGAAACTTGTTCCATGATCATGTCTACTGATAATCTAGTAGGTGATGTAGTGCATCATTTACTAGGGGCATTGAAGTTTGATCTTTCCATTGGAACCCTTGATATGTATCCCTTCTAGATCGTTGTTCTCCCATCTTATGAGAACCTCTTGGAAGTCATGGCCTCTTGGTAGTCATGATCAAGGTTATCAAAGAATAGTTCCTTTTCTTGTTTCAAACTCCTTAAAAAATGAAACAAGGTACTGGAGCAGAGTTCCTTTTCTTGTGTCAAGCTCCTTAAAAAATGAAACAAGGTGTCGGAGAAAATTTCCTTGTCTTGTGTCAAGCTCCTTAAAATATGAAACAAGGCCCTCGGAGCAGAGTTCCTTTTCTTGTGTCAAGATCATTAAAAAATGAAACAAGGTCCTCAGAGCAGAGTTCTTTTTTTGTGTCAAGCTCATTAAAAATGAAACAAGGTCCTTGGAGTAGATTTCATTTTCTTGTGTTGCTCTCCTTAAAAAATGAAACAAGTTTCCCAGATCATATTTCATTTTCTTGTGTCAAGATCATTAAAAAATGAACAATCTCTTATGAGGATAGTTATTTTACTATGTCAACCTCGTTAAAAATGAAAAAGGTTCATATGAGCATAATTATTTTACTATGTCAAGCTCGTTAAAAAATGAAACAAAGCCCCTTTCAATTAGAGTCTTTGATTAGATCTCGTAAATTCCTAGTCGATTCTTTCACTTGATCTCATAAATGAACCTTCCTTCCATCCACTTGTTATTACCCAATAGTCTTCATAGGTTCATGAAATGAAGCTTGGGGGGCATGTACCTCGAATTGAGTCATTATGTTGGAGCATGCAAACCAATTTCAAGCATAGTTTCCCATGCTCCAAGCTTCTGCAAAAATGAAACCATTCCCATTTTATCCCTGGTGATTGCCAATTTTATTAGCCTATTTTTCTAGATGAGCCTTGGTTTTTTATTCCATCATCACTATCTTCTTGGCCGATCATACGCTTTCACTTGGTTTTTACCCTTTCTTGAGGAACCACTGCAATGAGTGGTCTTATTAGTCGGCCTCTTGACCTCTACATGTTTTCAAAAGTTCCATCATGACAAGAACTAGTTGCTACCCTTTATACCACTCGTTCCACCAGGAGGATTCCTCTTTCAACTCTTTTCAGACTCCAAAAACATGAAAATATTATTGAGAATTTTTCTTTTCAAACTCTTAAAACTAAATGAAAATACATCTACTCAGTATAAGTTTAACCCTTTTCTAAACTAGGATAGACTAGCTACGAAAAAGGAATACCTTATTTTAACATGGATAAGAATTTCTCTTGGGTATTGTTTTCTACCTTTTCGAACCTAAGGGACTACCTATGAAAAGGGACATTTGGAGTTTTCTTTTACAACTCTTTTTCAAACTCTCTAAACATGAAAAAGATGTCGATTTTTACATTCGTTGGACTCGTTAAAACATCAAACAGTGATGGTCTCATCGACCATGACGAGGTCGAACCACTCCTTCTAAGGATTCGTTAAATATACTCAGAAGGAATCATCTTAAGGATGAACCTACAGATAAATCATATGTCATCCTCGTCAAGATTGTTAAAAAATAAAGAGGTATTGACCAGTATGGTTGGGGAAATTGGGAAAACAAGGGATTCCATTTTTCTAATGGAATTGAGTCACTATTGAACACGACACTCTTCCACTTCATATTTGTGGCTTTTGGAATGGGTAATATGCTTATCTTTTGGTTATCATACCATTTTCAAAGCCTCCATTTCGGTTTTGGGTCAATGTTGCCAACTACATTCAGTGTCGCCGGTTTGTTCAAGAGAATTCATTTAGTTGATCTCTGCTACAATACTCTTAAGCATTCATTTCATGTATGGCTTCACTGGTCCAGTTCCATGTCCGCATCATTCTAATCATTTTGTCTCATTCATTATACATGTTTTGTGTCGTTGATGGAGGATACATCAAGGTCCTCTTGCAATGGTTCACTTCCTATTGACATCAACACATCATCCAGGAAATTGACTTAGAAACACACCTTTGGTACCTTGGTGCTTGCATACATCAATGGAAAGTTTCCTCACTCTCGGCAATAGGTTTACATAAATGGCCTTCGACTGAAAGATTCTATGTGGTGTTTGACATCAAATCATGCATTTGTACCATACAGATTGCACTATAGTACCTTGAGAGCCATTAACATCATTGGTGGTTTCTCTCGCATATGTTAATGACTTACATCATTGGCCGGTAATCATATGATGTCTACCATGTTCAACTCCAGCTCATTGGTTCACATTGTTAGACTCATACGTTGGATGGTCAAGTGAATGAGATAGAAGACCATGAATATAGTTTCATCCATTCAGGCTACAATTTCAGGAGTTATACAAAGATTACAATATATCATGGTCGTGGTTATATAAACAGTCATCCAGTCATGGGTCCACCAGTTGAATCTTTAGACGTGTATTTTGATCATTGTACATGTTATGTTAGCCTATTATATGAGTATGGGTATGCCTCCCTCAATAAACAAAGATGTCATGTTGTAAATGTATTATAACAGATGAAGCTCGTCGGTTGTCCTTGATCCTGACTTGTCACAAGGTAAAGCACTTCAGTCATCATCTCTGAATTTGCGCTTTAGGGGGCATTATGTTATAGGCCATTTTTTCACATCCAGTCAGTGATCCTCTTAGTGGGATCAATCAACGTCCTATTCCCCCTGTCACCATCTTGCACAAAGCCCCAAGAATGTTCCCTTCATCCAACAAATATTAAGCACTAAACTACTTCATCTGATCCAGTTTGAGGACCAACTCTTCATGTATTCCTACTGGGGTGTGTTTCCTAGCAGGTTTCTCCACTATGGCCTACGTTGGTCACCAACAGGTTTCTCCCTTGCGCACCTGCGTTGGTTCTAGAAATCTGGGAGAATGATCGGGATTATAGAAGCTCCCCATTCTAAGACTTTATAGAAGTTATTAGAACTACTTACCTTGGATAAAACATTTAGATCCTATGTTTCCCTACATTGAAGTTTTCACCACTTATCCTTTGATCCTATCCCTCCATAAAAGGTGCATCTCTTACCCTAAATTGGTAATTGGATCAGAACTCCCAACTTACCCTACTTCAATATATATTCACAGCATTCTATGTGGTTGGCAGTTTGATTTTAGAGAGTGATTATGCCCTTATGTTGTCGTAGTGAGTGGTCATCATCTCATGCATTTATGGTGATTGGAGGTGCATATTGTGACAAGGAAAGGAAAAGTCAACAACTTGGAGGAGCTCTTCTACAAGACCAACCGCTACTTATGGTTGTAATATCCTTCCATTTATAATAATGCAAAGAATTCATTGTTTTCCTATATTTGATGTTGTTATTTCACTTATTTCAATACCATGTTGATCTATTGAATGAATTACTTAGATGAGAATACATAGATCTCATAGTTTGTTGGATTGTGTTATCTAACTGTGCAGGTTATAATTTTGGCATTCATAGATGGAATTGGACCTTCCAAGCTAAAGGAGTGAAGTATGCAAAGGGTTCTAGGTAGGCCTCACTCAGTCATCTATTTACTTTAAGGAAAAGAATTATGTCCCTTGTCTCTTGTTCTAGGTTAGCCACTGACCTAAGGGAGATACTTTTGTCCGCAATCGTAAATCTCGTATAAAAATTACTTAAAATTAAATATGTCAAACATCTAATATCACAAAAAATAAAAAGAACTAATTAAATGCCTTGTGAACTTGTGTTGGAATACAACAAGAGGTTTATATATATTCTTAGAAATATCCCATATATAATCAACAAGGAATTTCTCATAGAATGGTTCATAGCATGCCTTCTATAAAATATAAGGGGTACTCTTTGAATACATGAAATAAAAACTTTCCAAGATGCCCTAAAGAAATAATAACATATGGAATCATATGAATATTGGTCTATCCCATCATCATTTGATGGGTATAATTTAAGATCAACATTTGGGGGGAATTCCACTTGAACTCCTAAATTATATGGAAACTAAGTGAATAATATCAACTATGTGTGTATTTGGAGAAATCAAAACATGTTTTAGAGGGTAAGTTTGTTCAAGGAATTTGATTACTACAAGTAATAATGAGAAGAAGTAAGTCACCTTTAAAGCCTTTTAAAGAAACCTTGAATAAATATTTTACACGATCAATAGAGTGAACACTAGAATTAGATATAATAGGATAATAATAATAAATATTTATAGAAGGTTTCATACAATGAAAATTTTATGGGACATTCTTTATCAAGTATTAGTTTTTAAAGTTTTATTAAATCATGTCTCTTTCTAACTTTCGTTTCGCCTGGTTCACCGGTTGCCCAAATCACTCGGTACAAATATGATGGTGATGATGACGATGATGATAAAGATGATGATGAAGGGTAATAATTTTTCTAAAATGGAAGGGTAAGTAGTTTTATCAACCTCTGAGTATGAAGTACATTAAAAGCCCGAAACTAGTAAAAAGTAAAAAATAATTTCATTTCCTTGAAATTTATATATGTTATACTTTTGTCGTTTGATTGTAAAAATATTTTTGTGAGTCATATTTGAGTCTCAAAAACTTCCCATGTCTTCGATGCATGCATATACCATAGCCATGTCAAAGTTTTGTGCACACGAGCACAAACTAAAAATATTTTGATGTTGGCCCCATTCTCAAGTCATGGGTAGTCATGCATGTATAGGTCGGCATTGCTTATTTTATGCGGGCGCCCCTTGCCAAGTCAGCCTAACCCACTAAATTTTCACACAGATCCCTTGCTGAGCGGGTGCCTTAGCATGTCTAGCATGCGACACACCCATCGACACCTGGATGCCCCTAGGGCACGGGCATTTTCCCCAATGTGAAAAATTAGTGAACAAAAATCATTAGCTCATCAATTATCACAACAAAATATTATCATTTGTTAGTACCATGTTGCATAATCTATCAATTATAAACTGAATTTTAACACCAAAACATTAATTTAGTCAATTTTCTAAAAATCATTATGAGACCCCCTTGTGGGAACTCTATAATGTGGCGCATTCATGGGTCGGTATTACTTATTTTTTGTTGGTGACCCTTGACAAGTCAGGTCGACCTTCCAACTCGACGCATGGGCACCCCTATCAGGTATGCGCCCTAGCATGCCCAGTACGCGACACCCCCATGGATGCTCACGCCCCCCACCTTCGTGCGGGCACGTTGGTGAGGGTGCGGGCATTTGCCCTATTGTGAAAATCATTGAACAAAAATAATTATCTCATCAATGACAACAAAATATTATCATTTGTTAGTACACCCATGTTGCATAGTAAATCAATTATAAACCAACTTTTAACACCTCAAATTAATTTAGTTAATTTTCTAAAAATCATTATGAGACCCCCTTGTGAGAACTCAATTCATGGGAAATCATGGACCGAAATTACTTCTTTTGTGTAGACACCCATTGAAAATTCGGGTCAATCCACCAACTCATCGCAATAGCGCACCCACTGGGTGAACACCCTGGCGTGCCCAGCACATGACGTCCCCATGGACACCCCACCTTCATGCGAGCCCACACAGGGTGTGGAAATTCACCCTGCTATGAAAATCAGTGAAAAAAACTCATTAGCTCATCAATGACAAAAAATATTATCATTTTTTATTTCCATGTTACATGATCAATCAATTATGAACTGAATTTTAAAATTGAAACATTAATTTAGTCAATTTTCTAAAAATCATTATGAGACCCCCTTGTGGGAACTATGTTCATGGGCAGTCATGGGGCGTAATTACTTCTTTTATGCAGGAACCACTTTCCAATTCGGGCTGACCCACCAACTCATCACATGGGTGCCCCTATCAGGGAAGCACCCCGGCGTGCCCAATGCGCGATGCCCCAATGGGCACCCACACGCCTGACCTTCATGAGAGCGTGCCCAAGGTGCAGGTGTTTTCCCTACTATAAAAATTAGTGAACACAAATCATTAGATCATAAATGAAAATAATAAATCATCATTTTTTAGTACATCCATGATGCATAATCAATCAATTATAAACCAGATTTTAACACCTAAACATTAATTTAGTTAATTTTCTAAAATTAATCATGAGACCTCCTTGTAGAAATTCAATTCATGGGCAGTCATGGGCTAATATTACTTATTTTATGTGGGATCCCCTTCTAAGTCGGTTCAACCCACCAACTCGTCGCACGGGTGCCCTAGCATGTCCAGTACGCGATGCCCTCATGGGCGTGTGGGTGCACCTAGGGCGCGAGCATTCACCATGTTGTGCAAATCAATGAACACAAATCATTAGATCATCAATGACAACAAAATATTATCATTTTTTAGTTCCATGTTGCATGATCAATCAATTATAAACTGAATTTTAACACCCAAACATTAATTTAGTCAATTTTCTAAAAATCATTATGAGACCCCCTTGTGGGAACTTTTTTCATGGGAAATAATGGGATGACATTACTTATTTTGTGCAGGTTCCCCTTTCCAATTTGTTCTGACCCACCAACTTGTCACATGAGCGTCCCTATGAAGCAGGTGCCCTGGCATGCTCAGCACGCAACGTCCCCATGGGTGCCCGCACGCACCGCCTTCGTGTGGGCGCACCCAGGGTGCGAACGTTCACCCTGCTATGTAAATCAATGAACACAAATCATTAGCTCATCAATGAAAACAAAATATAATCATTTTCTAATACATCCATGCTGCATAATCAATCAGTTATAAACCAACTTTTAACACCTAAACATTAATTTAGTCGGTTTTCATAAAAACATTATGAGACCCCCTTATGGGAACTCAGTTCACGGGCAGTCATGGGCGGAAATTACTTATTTTCTGTGGGCCCCACTTTCCAATTCATTTTTACCCACCAACTTGTCACATGGGTCTCTTGCTAGGTGGGCGCCCTGGCGTGCCCAACACGTGATTCCCCCATGGGTACTCGGGTGCCCAACCTTCGCACGGGAGAGGGAATTTGCCCTCCTGTGTAAATCAGTGAAAAAAATTCATTAACTCATCATTGACAACAAAATATTATCATTTTTTATTTCCATGTTGCATGATCAATCAATTATAAACCAACTTTTAACACCAAAACATTAATTTAGTCAATTTTATAAAAAACATTATGCGACCCCCTTGTGGGAACTGTATTCATGGGTAGTCATGGACCAACATTACTTATTTTGTGTGGTTGCCCCTTACCAAGTCAGACTGGCCCAAACACTCATCACACGGGCGTCCTGGGGTGCCCAACACGCGATGACCCAATGAGCACCAGCGCACCCCACCTTCATGTGGGCGCGTGCGTTCGCTCTGCTCTGCAAATTAGTGAAAAAAATCATTAACTCATCAATGACAACAAAATATTATCATTTTTTAGTATCTCCATGCTGCATAATCAATTAATTATATACCTACTTTTAACACCTAAGCATTAATTTAGTTAATTTTCTAAAAGTCATTAGGAGACCCCCTTGTGGGAACTCAGTTCATGGGAAGTTATGGGCCTACATTGCTTCTTTTGTACGGGTTCCCCTTACCAATTCGGGTCGACCCACCAACTCGTCACATGGGTGCCCCTTCTGAGTAGGCGCCCTGACATTCCCAGCATGCGACACCTCCATGGGTGCCCACGTGCCCCGCCTTCATGCGGGAGTGCCCAAGGCGCGGGCATTTTCCAGGGGTGCGGATGTTTGTCCTGCTATGCAAATCAATGAATATAAATCATTATCTCATAAATGAAAAAAAAATATTATCATTTGTTATTTCCATGTTGCATGATCAATCAATTATAAATCGACTTTTAACACCCAAACATTAATTTAGTCAATTTTCTAAAAATCATTATGATACCCCCTTATGGATACTTTGTTCATCAACGGTCAAGGGTCGACATTACTTATTTTATGTGGGCACCCATTTCCAAGTCGATCCGACCCATCAACTTGTCACGTGGGCGTCCCTACCAGTAGGCACCATGGCATGCCCAACACACGACGCCCCCATGGGTGCCCACGCATGCTACCTTTGCGCAGATGCTGGAATTTTCCTTGTTGTGAAAATTAGTGAACACAAATCATTAGCTCATCAATGAAAATAAAACATTGTCATTTTTTATATCCATGTTGTATGATCAATCAATTATAAATCGACTTTTAACACCCAAACATTAATTTAGTCAGTTTTCTAAAAAACATTATGAGACCCCTTTGTGGGACCTTTGTTCATGGGTAGTCATGGCCCGACATTACTTGTTTTGTGCATGTACCCCTTTCCAAGTCGGTCTGACCACCAACTCGTTGCAAGGGTTCCCCTATTGGGTAGGTTTCATGGCGTGCCCAGCATGCAACGCCCCCATGGCCACCCGCGCACCCCGCCTTTGTGTGGGTGTGCCTAGGGCACGGGAATTGACCTTGCTATGCAAATATGTGAACACAAATAATTATCTCATCAATGAAAACAAAATATTATCATTTTTTAGTACGTCCATGTTGCATAATCAATCAATTATAAATTTTCTTTTAGCACCTAAGCATTAATTTAGTTAATTTACTAAAAATCATTATGAGACCCCCTTGTGGGAACTTAGCTTATGAGTATTCATGGGCCAACATTACTTATTTTGTGTGGTAGCCCCTTTCCAAGTAGGGTCGACCCACCAACTCATCGCACGGGTGACCTGGCGTGCCTAGCATGTGATGCCCGGGCGCCCCGCCTTCATGCGGGCATGCCCAAGGTGTGGGCATTCACCCAGCTGTGAAAATCAGTGAACACAAATCATTAGCTCATCAATGACAACAAAATATTATCATTTTTTATTTCTTGTTGCATGATTAATCAATTATAAACCAACTTTTAACACCCAAACATTAATTTAGTCAATTTTATAAAAATCATTATGAGACACCCTTGTGGGAACTCTATTCATGGGTTGTCACAGGACAACATTACTTCATTTGTGCAAGCAAACCTTGCCAAATTTTCACATGGGCACCCTTATCGTGCAAGCACCCTGGCATGCCTAGCACGCGATGCCCCCATGGGCGTCACGTTCCTCACCTTTGTGCGGGCACGCCTATGGTGCGAGCATTCACCTTGCTATGCAAATCAATGAACAAAAATCATTAGCTCATGAATGACAACAAAATATTCTCATTTTTAGTATGTCCATACTGAATAATAAATCAATTATATGCCAACTTTTAACACCTAAACATTAATTTAGTCAATTTTCTAAAAATCATTATGAGACACCCCGGTGGGAACTCAGTTCATGAGTATCCATGGGTCGACCTTACTTAGCACATTTGCCTAACCGTTGTGTCACTTGGTTCGCCCATCGCCCAACTCGGTCATCTTATTTCCCATTGAAAAGATCTTTTTCAGTACTTCAGTGCCTATGGTTCTTAGAAAAGAAGTGCCTATACTCATCCAACACATCCTTTCGTAAGCTTCGTGAACGAAAATATTTCATCTTAGGACCACAAAATAGACAAGCAAATTTACCCTTTGTTTGAAGACTTGCAAAAATTAGAATAATTTTTATATCAATTATTTCAAGTATGTACAATGAAGGTTGAACTATTTAGAAAACATACTTGAAATGAACTTCATAAAATTAAACATTATTAAAGTGCAAGGCAATGTTATAAAATACCACAGAAATGTGTTAGCCCTGGGGAATCGTGAATTGTCCATACAAGCATTACGTGGAATTCAAATTCCCTTTGTGCAACTACTGATTTAGAGATATCATACATAGTGACATTGTTCCATAACTCCACTAACTCATCGATAAGAGGCTCAATATATACATTCATATCTTTTGACCTAGTACTTACATAATTGATTTAACATATAATACATAATTACTACATATATGAGTAAATAAATAAAGTATAAGACAAAATTATAACTAGGCATAGTTGAATATATATGAGTAAATTAATGAAAAAATATAGGACATAATTATAAAACAAACATGACAAATGAGATGATATTGTGCTAAAAAAAATATTCTAATCAAATAATAAATACCTGGAAACTTCATTGTCAACATTATGTTCTCCCTCTTTATTGACTTCCATGAAGCAATGTTATTGTTGATAAAAATACGGGCCACACTAAGTAAGTAAATTTGGTCTCTCGAAATGGATTGACACCATCAGCTGCTAATGAAACCCTGAGATTACAACGTTCTCTTTTAAACTCTGGCTACTTTTCCTCTATATTCCTAAATGTAGATCAATCTGCATGCAATTGAAGAACACCATCTTCACTTCAATTTGTTGCATGGAAATCCATAAGTTTTGCTACGCTTTTTCACCTAAACAATTGTCACAGACATGGAATTATGGGAATATAATGAAGAGCCTTGCGAGGGACCTTTTTTTTTACTTTATCGGTTTGATATATACTATCATCACTTTTTGGGCATGTTTCTTTCAACGTATGTTCTTTATAATAGAGAATATCATCATTAGGGCATGCATGAATAGCTTCACACTTCATTCCAATACATTTCATAAGGGCATGTAAATATCATTACGTACAAGGTAAAACATTTGACGGTGGTAACATATATTCACCTAATAATCTACAACATAAAAAAAATAGTAATGGTTTATTGGGTCTCCAAACTTTTATCTTTTTCATCATATTTTCATTCACTTTTAACCATATTCCACTATATTATAACCTTACTCTAAGACCATTTTCATGATCATATATGGGTTTATCATTATTATTTTCCAAAGCATTATTTTATTATTTTGAGCGAATTTATGGTTAAATATTCGAAAAATAACATGTATTCACTTATATAAAGAAGTTGGATGAGTTTTTTTATGTGAGTGGGCATATTTGAAGATTCCAACAAAGTCATATTTGGACTCTAAGTATCAAATTCAAATTTCCTCTTCAAACACTTGAATATTTGAGGAATATTTGAGATAATCATTCAAGCACATTTGATGGAGAAAAATCTTGAAAGTTTTGATAATATTTCTTGTCAAATATTTTAGAGATTTTTGAGAGGATATGTTAGAGATGTTACTTGCTAGATGTTAACACGTTGTTGTAACCACATGAGATATTTGTGGATCTAAGATATATTTGTGGATCTAGGAGAGATTTGTGGATCTACATTTATTATTTATTTATCTTAGTTTTTGTATAAATAGGAGTGTCTTCTCCATTCGAAAGGAGGAACTCTTGGAGCATAATTCCAAACTATGATGGAGTAAAATACATTTCATAAGTTCTTGTGTTATTTATTCTAGAGTTTTATATTCTTATTTTGTTGTAAAGATGTAATTTTATAATCCATGTAGTTTCATAATATATGTAGTTTATATCAGTTTCTTATGTTTTAAATTAGTTTATTCTGTAGATCTGCAATAACACTTTGTTTAATGTTGAAATCTTGAGATTTCAACACTTAATCAAATATGGAGATTTAGATTAACAAAAAAAATTAGCAGCCAAATTTTGAAGCATTTTTTTTTAATCCAAACTAAGATATATCTTGAAAAATTAAAACATTGGTTTTATGCAGAATGAGCCAGTTTAGTTGCATCACGGGAATTTCTTCAAAATAGTGCATGGTTTTGGAGATATTCGTGGATATTTCAAATGTAATTTTTCATATTTCATGTTGTGGCCATCAAATATATCAATAGAATAAGAATTTGAAATTTCCATCAAATTAAGAAAGAGATAGCTCATTTTGAACCTAAATCAATCTAGTTTTTGAAGTCGTCACAATTCTCTACTAATTCTCTATTCTTTTTAGTTAAGAAATAATTGCATTTCAATGATAACTTAAGATTTGATTTATTCAGTTGTTTTAGATGCTTTATTTTCAAGTTTCTAATTGTCATTTCATTCTTTTCAATATTTCAACCAAGCACTTTAGAAATATAAAAATACAAAAAAAAAAAACATTCTCATTTTTTATTAGAGTTGTTTTCTTTCATAGAAATAGATTTCAAATGCTTACCAGATTAAATTTACTAACTTTTATAGATTAGATATTTCCATGCTTTCATAAATTAAGATTACATGCTTTTCTAGATTAATTTTTCAATGCTTTCCTAGATTAATTCTTCAATGATTTTCTAGATTAATAGTTCATTTATGGTCATTTTATTTGTTTTTATAAAGTAAAAAATTCTTTCATTGCAATTTATTTCTTTTAGAATTGAAAGCTAAACTCCTAGCATATACTATGTCGTATACTTCACAATTTTATGATCTTGGATTGAAAATTTAATGTAAAGTAATTTAAAGCACAATTAAATTACTTAACATTTTTGGCGTCGTTGGAGGGGAAGTATACATAGGATTTAGCTTTCAATTTAGATTTCTCTTTAATTTGCGCAATTTTTGAAATAAGAAATGGTAAGACAAAAGGTAAGAACATATGCATCACATTATGAGGTTTCTTCTAACCTTAGTTGTTGAATTGCATCTCATTTTTAGCTGCATTTGTTTTTAGTTGCATAAGTTTAATTTCATTCATTTTAGAGTGAATTTGAGAGGTAGATTCATTGAAATAAAAACTTCAAAAAAATCTAATTCCACAATCACCTACCATCCCCACTAGATCATATGGTGTAGTAAGAACCACATCAAAATCCACATCATTAATTCCTATTCATGCAGGTGGAAGAATATTGCCTCCTGGAGGTGAAAGAGGTAGTAGAGGAGGCAGAATAAATGGATGGAAATGATGACAATGAAGGACATCCCCTTGGATTTCCTATTCATGATACTGATATAAATGTTAAAATGAAAAAAATCAATCCATCTGTACTTCTAAAATTCCATGGTATGAGATCAAAAAACCTAGAAATATTTATTTTTGAATTTGAAATACTTTGGAGATATTTTGGTTACTTATTAGATGCTCAAAAATTGAAATTATTTCCGGCTACATTGAACGATAGAGCTCTTAGATGTTTCATGTGTTTAGGGACTAATTGAATAATATCATGGGATGATATGAAAAGTATATTTCTAGAAAAATATAAAGACTAGTGTATACATCATGATCTTAAAGAGGAAACATTTAAAATGAATAAAAAAGAAGATGAGAGCCTTGAGGATCTGGTAGAGAGATTTATGTATAATGTTGAGAGGGAAAAATTGCATTATTTAAGATTTGATACATTAAAAACCCTCTTACTTAAAGAAATTAGAGATGTGTGGATTGATATTATTAATCTCGTGGGCAAAGGAGATGTTTCTCTATTATCATTTGAAGAGGTTTGTGAACTATGCAAGCACATATCAAGAGGAAAAATAAAGTATGGTAAATCCCCTCAAGATTCAGTAAGTATGTCAACATTAGAGTTAGTAAGTTGAGTTAAACTTGGAAATTTGCTTGATAATTTTAAAATAAATATTCTTGGTAATTTAAGTGAAAATATTGATAAGCTAAGAATGAAAAATAAGCAAAAAATTGTGAATGTTTCTTTGTCTATAATTTTCCCTAAATGTGGAAACAAGCATGCTTTGCTTGAATGTCCAACTGATAAGATTGAAATTTGTGTCATATGTGCAAAATCATATGCTACTAAGGAATGTCCATCATTACCACGGTTGAAGGTAGTTTACAAAAATGTTAATGGAGCAAATCAAGCACCAAAACAACGATGTTATGTCACTCCAAGAAGACCTTGGAAGCCTTGTCAAATCAGTATGATGCAAGATCCTAGCTCACAATTTCAAGATTATGCACAAAAATCTCGATGTAACTGGAACACATCCTTTCCTTGGAAACCTTTTCCATCTCAATCCCAACATGTTGATGGTGCTAGACCCACCAACATGTCAGTGGATCTCTCCGGTAAGAAGTCCCAACTAGATCTCAGACCGTTTGGTGTAGGATTCCCAGTAGTGGGTCGTATGGTATCACCTTGACCATGGTTGGGTGCAAAGGCAAGTAAGATGTCCCTATTGGTAGAAAGGGCGTGACATATGCAACAAGTGAAGGAAGGTTCATGAATGATTCTAACACACGGAGGGTGAGGTGAGTGCGCCCCTTGGAAACATGTGAAAGCACGAAGTTAAGAAGGGAACACACAAGAAAAGATGCATCACAAACTAGAAGGAAAGTAAGCTAGAAATCGAAAGTGATGGTTAAACCAACAGCACATTTCAGTAAGATTCATACATACATAAATAGGAAATCCATGCATGCATGCATAAGAAAACAGATACATATATCATTTAGAGTAAACAAGATAGTTGAAATACAATATGACATATGCATGAAACGTGTTGGATTTGTTATATTAAGAAGTGTAAGTTCCAGTCATACAATACAACCATGACCAACCACTAGTTTCAACAACAGAACGTTACAGTCACTATTGCTTGCTCCTTCAAAGAGATATACTAGCTCTACACCATGGAGAATCCAAGGCTCATTACAATACTATCCAAGCTTTCTCTAAGATACTCCTATTGGAAGCTCAGTTGACCAAAAGCCTCTACAATGAGTTATGAGGGACTATTTATAACAAAGGGTGGGGTGACCCTCGAGATTCCCCTTTGTGACAGTTCATCTATCCTCGTGACTCTTCAACTACTCTATGATTGTTACATTCAACTATCGACACTTGAACTTCCACTTGACAAGACATTACATACAATCTGCACATGTACCCATGTGAGACAAAAAGGCTTGAGTAAGCCATGCAATACATCACTAACACTCGGATTGTTGTGGTGAGACCAACTCTGACATCCTTGTGATGGTCGATGGTGGTGAAATGATTCCAAGCTTGGTCGTCCATGATGGTGTCGTGCGCTCAATGGTCACATCTTGTTGAAAGTAAACTCTTTCCTCCGTTGCATCTGGGTACAATGATATGGCTCCTCCATCCAACTCGTTGGATAGCATGCACATGGTCATCTTGGGTGCGACCAAACTGGCAGGATGATGTTGCATAGTGTCTTCATTGATCTCCAAGCAAATGTTGGTGGTTGTGCGCATCAACTTGTTGTAATACATATTCGGCTCCAGTCATACTTGCTTCTTGGCTTCTCCTCAATGAGTGTGTCAAATGGTTGGGATCGCATGCGTACGCACAATGACATGCATGATTTTGTATTCCCTTGCATATGATCAACAACATTTCTCACCTTGTCGACTCCATGCTAGCTGTTAGGATGGATCTATAACTTGTACAGGTGCAATTTCATCTATTCGTGCATGTTGCGCCCCCTGTTGTACCTGTTCTTGCTGCAACTCATTCTCTCGTTTGTGCAACTCCTGTTCTTCCTTGAGTTTCTTCTTCAGCACATGCAACTCATTCTCTGTTTATCTCTCTACCTTCACGCATTCTTTGTGTCACACCATCACCCCATAGCCTCAATCTCAAAACTTGTTTTTGTCATGAGTGGATCTGCTTTGAACTTGCAACTTTGCTCTGCCTCTATGTTGTCAACAACCTTCCTCTTGCATTCATCGTGTGAAGGTGTGCTGCCTTCTATTGTTATTGATGATGCTGCTTTCTGTGATGTCGTTTCCATTCATCTTGATATATTTTTCCATGAACAACTTGGTGTCTTCATGGATAGGCAAGTTGATAAACACTTTTTCGACTGCATCCCCAAGTGTGCCTTGAACGGTGTCTTCGACTTTGCTCTCCTGGAAGCCATTGTACCTGTGTTTTTGGGAGGCAGGCGACACTTGTGATACCTGGAGGCATAGCAACACTCATGGAAAGCAATCTGTCATTTGAAAACCAAAACAAATTGGAGGACTAACATTCAACATACATGTGTGACTCTCCATAAATATTGCGCAATTTTCACCAGGAGGCTGGGAGACTGACTGCCAAGACTACGAACGACATAGTTTGGGCTGTCGAGAGGCTGACTAACTCCTGAAACTGTGAAATGGACAATCCAGCCTAGCCTGCTGAGGATTGAAACTGCGCAATGCGCAATTTCAGTCAGCAGTGACATACAACCAGCAAACTACATTGCACAGTTTCTAGGGCTATCAGGACATTGCCTCTAAGAATTGCGCAATACAATCCTGTAGATCAGTGTTGGGTCGGACTTGCACAATTATTTGAGGTAAGGTAGAGCCTTCGCTTCCAAAAATGTGCAGTGCTAGCGGGGCAAGCCACAATCCGGGCCAAGGCGGCCCAAATCAGCCAATGGGTGACTGAAAATATGAGAAGTCTAAATGCATGATGAGATGAGTGCAAACAAGAGTGAATGATTATTCATGCAAAAATTAATTGCAGGATTCAGAAAATGGTACATCATGCATGCGAGTGAAGCGGGTCGCCGCGACGGTGACCGTCGATGCAAAAACAGTGTCATGCATGCGACAACAATGAGATGCAAACAAAAACTAGAGTGATGCTTGTACATGCTAACATACATGCAAAAGATATCAAATGTTCACAGAAGTCAAGCAAACAGCATTCACACAAGCCGGAACACAAAAAGCGACATAAACGCAGCGCAAGACATACGAAGCGAGCTTACCCCAAAACAGTCGAGGTGAATGTGTCGACAACTCCTAGATGCGATGTTGAATGTCAAAGCTGCAAGATGGATGTGAGGAATGAGCTCTATAGCATCTGGTTCATAAGTTTTGATAAAATCGAGGTTATGACGCACATGCCACAAATCTAGGAAAAACAACACTTGGCATGAGGTTTTTGAAATGATCCTTGCATGTAACCTCCAGCTACTAAAAATAGATCCCTAAATCTAGGGATTCATTTGCATGATCCCTTTGGAAAAGAAATCCATGCATGCAAATCAGTTTTTCTTGGTCCCGGAGGGAACCAGTCAACCTAAAGGCACATGATTCGGTCTACGAGCCTAGGAGAGGGATTTGCGCAATTTCAGGGTTGAGCAGAGATTGTTGTCCTAGGGGGATTGCACAATTTCTTGGAGGAACAGGTGATTGTATCCTAGGATTGCGCACTTTCTGGTCTGAGCAGTTTTCCTGGGTCAGACTGCGCAATTTTCTCAAGGAAGTCTGTCTGACTGCATTGCACAATTGCTTAGCCTAGTAGGTTGCCTAGCTAATTTGTGCAATTTCTGCTAGATGTTTGGTTGGCTGCCCTAGAGGGATTGTGTAATTTCTAGGAGCAGCAAGTGACTGTTGCCCATAATTGCGCAATTTATGGGTTGAGCAGCTGTCTAGGATGAATTGTGTAATTTTTGAGAGGAAGACTGTCAGGAAGAATTGCACAATTTTGGAGCCCAGTTGGGTGTCCAGCTGGGTTTGCACAATTTTTGGATGGAAGGCTAGTTCCCCTCCATAATTGCACAATTCCTAGAGGGAGTTGCTCAACCAGCAACTCACACTAAGTTCGAAAATCAGCCTGTGAAGGAGGTGGATCAAACTTGCATGCACAGGCTGACATGACTCTATGAAATAGTTGAAGCTGATGTGCTTGACAATGTAAGAGATTCTGCTGAGGATGGTCAATAGAGAGGCTCCAAAACAAAGCTAAGGAAAAAATTTAGAGGGTGGTTGTAGCCTCTACAACACTTGGTGGCACACTGGTAAAACTACAACTCTCTGAATGAACCTTGTTCCTGAAAAGCAAGTCTAACACCTCCGGAAGTATTGTTCAGTTATATGTTTGTCTTGGTTTCCACACTTTCTTGATTGTAAGATGTAGCATCTGTCAGGCTCTTTCTCCATCGACACACATTCCAAGCCAAGCCAACACAGGTGTTTCGATTGGGGATGAGGGGTATATTGGTGCACAAGTGTATTATTCGTCATAGTTTTAGTTTCATCTCTGGTGTTGCTCCGCTACCAAGAAGGCCTCGACAGTACCCTGGTAGAGTCACGCATGAACACAAGCATCGCTCCGCTGCCAGCGAGCCTGGTCAATACCCCGATAGAGTTACTTGCATCACCTCTCTGCACAGGAAGCCTTTCTCTTCTTTCGCCTTATTCATTTTTTATTTTCATTTTAATTTTTCACATTTTCATTTACGTAACTGTGCATAGCACTTATTCGTTTTAGAGGCGGAAGAGGGATCCCGACTTATTGAGAGTAAAAGAGGTTGTTCCTTCTGAGAAGTAGTTTATTTATACCTCTTATGTGCTTGTTAAGGTTTTTCCCCTCACCTTACTCTACTTGACTGAGCTGACAAGGATTAAACCAAAAATAACCGACTAGAGTAGGTGATACTAGTTCATGTGCAAGCGTTGTGTTTTCACCAAGGTTCACTTTGAACAGTACGTATTTTCCATTGATGTATCATGGACTGAAAGTAACAAGTTCTTCATGAGAGAGTGGATAACAGATAACCAAATGTTAATAGTTGTACAAGTCCTCTTGTACTTTACCCAGGCTTGTTTCAAGAGTCACACACGGTCCATGCGAAACTAACCTACGAACAAAAACAAGAAAACAAAACAAAATGAAAAGAAAGAAGCAGAAGCAAATGTGTATGCAAAGCAAGTAAGAAAATAAACAAGCAAGCAAGCAAACACACAAAGAAAGAAGCAAACATGCATGCAAGCAAACAACTCAAAGAAAATACTACTCCTACTCCTAAGCTAACAATGCATGGGTCATCTCACGTGAAGTGATACTTCCAATGCAGCCACTGGCGCATTGGTCAACCCATGTTGGTGAAGGCATGGTTCACAAACATCGCAGTTGTGCAAACCAGCAAGCATGAAAGATATAACGATGAATATGTACACACTCCGAGCTTACAAGTGTCCACAGAACAAAAATGAGTGAAAGTGCATGACATGCACTCTGTGGACTTGCCATGGTGTTGTGCTACACTACATGCAGATGTTGAGTGTATGCATTCTCTTGACTATGACATGCAAGCAAATGTGAGAAAGGTAGACCACTTATGTTGTGCAAGTGTGCTTGCTGTGTAAGATTCCTCCAATGCATGAGCGATGGGATCATGTAGTTTGAGTGGAGGAAGCGAAATCTAAGTGTTAGATTGACCTTAAATGCAAAGAAGAGAGTGATGAGGAGCCTTGTGTGTTTCAACAATTTCTTGATCGGAAGTGAAACCAACCTCAGGACAACGAGGACCTAACAAAACCATCAGCTTGGGTTGAAGCACCTTGACAGTTTGTTGGGTTTCGAATTCGTCGACAAATAGATCATCATAGACAAGTGTCTTAGACAGATTAACAACAATTGAATCAACATTGTGATCGAATCAAGAAGTAGAGAGATCATGACAACCAATATCAGAAAATTCAGGATGGTTGTCGGCATCCTCATGATTTGATGAATCATCCAGAGGGGTATATGAGAAGCAAGGATGTTCACCCTATGTGTTTTCAGAAATGACATATGACAAATTGGACGGATTTTCGAAGGAAGATGTGTCATCTCTGCAATGTAATGACAGACTGACATCTGACGTGTCCTATGAACTAACGGAATTAGAAACATCTAGAAATGAGTTTTCAAAGGGGAAACCAACAATGGCAGAATCACAATGTATGTCAGGATAAAGCGGATGAGGAGCGGTTGGAAGGGAGTCATCCTTCACCGCGAGTTCTTCTTTAGATTCTTGCACATACTCATCATGACTGATGGCATAGGTTGGTTGCACAACAGCAACTCTATCAATAGCTTGATCCTTGTTCAAAACAGGTGAGGAGTGTAGAATGGAAGAACACAAGATAGTAGAATCCAAAGGATCAAAAGAACGCAGGGATGGAGGTTGAGGGAATGAATCCACGTGACAACCAACAAGATTTCAAGCCAAATCTATGCAGATATCAAGAGCAGTTGGGGTGGGAGGATGTGACAGTTCAACAATTGTGTGTGCGTGATCTCCCGCATCACTCTGCGGTTGTGGAGTTGTTTGATGAGGTGAAGGCGGACAGTCACTAGTGACAACAACTATGTATGCCTGTGATTGCTTAGATCCATCACCAAAGTGTGCTGAGCAGGGTTTGGATGATTTCAAGAATTGCGGATTTTCATATATGTGAAGAAGATACTCAAATCTTCCATCCAGAAATTCCCAATCAATTTCATCTTCAGGAAATCGGTATGCAATATTATAGAAGTGTGTGTAAAATTGTTCAACAAATTCATCGGGTGCTTTTCATAATTCCATAATTTATTTGTTAAGTGATTTACAGTTAGATTTATTGAAATCATGTTCTACTCTGCGACCAGATGAGAAAGAGAATGAATACATTTTTTAGGAAACGTGGCACACCAGTGCATTTGGTACCCTCGAAGCGTGTAGACGAATAGTGTGCAAGTCATGTATTCTTCAAGGATTCCATGTCTTTCGCATGAGCCTACAATGTCAACCGCGTGCCTAATGAAGGCTACGTAGCCTCCACCATCATATGTTTTAATTCACAAGTTATCCAAGAGATTTTCTGAGATAATGAATTCGTTTCCATAAGACATACACTCTAGGAGAGAAACTCTATAGTTAGTCATGGTAGATATGCTGACATTCAAAACAGATGTGAGGACTCAACTTGTCATCTGGCCCTTCTTCTAGCACCAAAATGTTGACGGTGTTGGACCCGCCAACATGTCAGGGGATCTCCCCGGTAAGAAGTCCCAACTAGACCTCAGACCGTTTGGTGTAGGAGTCCCAGCAGTGGGTCATATGGTATCGCTTTGACCGCGGTTGCGCACAGAGGCAAGTAAGATGTCCCTGTTGTTAGCAAGGGTGTGACATATGCAGACTGTCAAGGAAGGTTCATGAGTGTTTCTAACACACGGAGGGTGAGGTGAGTGCGCCCCTTGGAAACGTGTGAAAGCATGGAGTTAAGAAAGGAACACATGAGCAAAGATGCATCACAAACTAGAAGGAAAGTAAGCTAGAAATCCAAAGTGATGGTTAAACCAACAACACATTTCAGTAAGATTCATACATACATACATAAGAAAGTCATACATGCATGCGTAAGAAAATAGATACATATATCATTTAGAGTAAACAAGATAGTTTAAATACAATATGACATATGCATGAAACGTGATGGCTCTGTTATATTAAGAAGTGTAAGTTCCAGTCATACAATACAACCATGACCAACCACTAGTTCAAACAGTGGAATGTTACAGTCACTACCACCTGCTCCTCCAAAGAGATATACTAGCTCTGCACAGTGGAGAAGATCAGGCTCGTTACAATATTGTCCAATATTTCTCTAAAATACTCCTGACCAAAAGCCTCTACAATGAGTTATGAGGGATTATTTATAGAAAAGGGTGGGGTGACCCTTGACATTCCCCTTTGTGACCATTCATCTATCCTCATGAATCTTCAAATACTCTATGACTATTAAATTCAACTATCGACACTTGAACTTCCACTTGACAATATGTTACATACAATCTGCACATGTACCCATGCGATACAAAATGGCTTGAGCAAGCCATGCAAGACATCACTAACACTCGGACTGTTGTGGTGAGACCAACTCTTTGACATCCTTGTGATGATCGATCATGGCGAACTGATGCTAAGCTTGGTCGTCCATGATGGTGTCCGTGTGCTCAATAGTGACATCCTACTGAAAGCGAACTCTTGCCTCCATTGGATCTAGGTACACTGATATGACTCCTCTGTCCAACTTGTTTGATAGCATGCACATGGTCGTCCTGGGTGTGACCAAACCGGCAGCATGTTATTGCATAGTGTCTGTGTTGATCTCCAAGCATGTGTTGGTGGCCGTGTGCATCAACTAGTCGGAATACATATTCGGCTCCAACCAGACTTGCTTCTTGTCTTCGCCTCGGTGAGTGTGTCAAATGGGTGGGATCGTATGCGTGCCCACAATGACATGAATGTTTCTGAATTCCCATGCATGCAATCAACAACATTGATCACCTTTTCTGCTCCTTGCCAACTGTTGGGATGGATCTATAAATTTTACGACTGTAGTTTCATCCGTTTGTGCATGTTGTGCCCCCTGCTATACCTATTCCTACTACAACTCATTATCTTGTCTGTGCAACTCTTGTTATTCCTTGAGTTGTTGTTTCAGCACATGCAACTTCTTCTCTATTTCTCTCTCTGCCTTCACTCGATCTTCTTATCACACCGTCACCTCATAGCCTCAATCTCCAAAGTTGTTTACGTCGTGAGTGGATCTACTTTGAACTTGCAGCTTTGCTCCACCTCTATCTTGTCAACAACCTTCCTCTTTCATTCGTAGGTGTGTTGCCTTCTACTGTTGCTAATGATGCTTCTTTTTGTGATGTTATTGACATTCATCTTGATATCCTTGTCCATGAACAACTAGATGTCTTCGTGGATAGGCAAGTTCATAGACACTTGCTCGACTGCATCCCTAAGTGTGTTCTAAACGTTATCTTCGAATCTACTCTCCTAGAAGCCATTGTACCTGTGTTGTTGTGAGGTGAATGACACCTGTGATACTTGGAGGAATAGAAACAGTCATGTCAAGTAATCTATTAATCGAAAACTAAAACAAACTGGAGGACTGGCATGCAACATACCTGTGTGACTGTCCGTAAAGATTGTGCAATTTTCACCAAGAGGCTGGGAGACTGACTGCCAAGACTACGGATGACATAGTTTCGGCTGTTGGGAGGCTGACTGACTACTGGAACTATGCAATGTAAATTCCAGGCTGGCCTGCTGAGGACTAAAACTATGCAATGCGGAATTTCAGTCAGTAGTTACATGCAACCAGCGAACTGCATTGCGCAGTTTCTGGGGCCAGCAAGACACAGCCTCCAATAATTCTGTAATGCAAGCCTAGAGGTCAATGTTGGGCCACACTTACATAATTTCTGGAGGGAAGGTAGAGCCTTCGCTTCTAGAAATGCACAGTGCTAGCCGGGCAAGGCACAATCTTGGCCTAGGCAGCCCAGATCAGTCGACGAGTGACTAAAAAGATGAGAATTCTGAATGCATGATGTGATGAGTGCAACAAGAGCGAATTATTATGCATGCAAATAGTAAGTGCAAGATTCAAAAAATGAGACAGCATGCGTGCGAGTGAAGCGGGTCACCGCGACGGCGACCATTGGTGTAAAAATAATGTCATGCATGCGACAACAATGAGATGCAAACGAAAACTACAACGACACTTATACAAGATAACATGCATAAAAATGACAGCAAGCATTCACAGAAATCAAGCAAACAACATTCACACAAGTCAAAACATAAAAAGCGATAGAAACAGAGCGCAAGACATGCGAAGCGGGCTTACCCTGAAACAACTGAAGTGAATGTGTTGACGACTCCTAGATGCGATGTGGGATGTTAGATATGCAAGATGGATGAGAGGAATGAGCTCTGCAGCGTCTGGTTCATAAGTTTTGATAAAATCGAGGTTATGACATGCATGCCACAAATCTAGGAAAAGCGACAATTGGCGGGAGGTTTCTAAAATGATCCTTTCATGCAGCCTCCAGCTCTAAAAATAGATCCCTAAATATAGGGATTCCATTGCATGCTTCCTCGGGAAAATTATTCCATGCATGCAAATTAGTTTTGCTCGGTCCTGAAGGGAACCGGTCAACTTGAAGGCACATGCATTGGTTTGCGAGCCTAGGAGAGGGATCTCCACAGTTTCTGGGCTGAGCAGAGATGGTTGTCTTAGGGGGATTGTGCAATTTCTGGGAGGAACAGGTGATTGTCTCCCAGGATTGCACAATTTCTGGGCTGAGCAGCTATCCTGGGTCAGACTGCATAATTTTCTCAAGTTTTTCTGACTGCATTGCTCAATTTATGAGCCTATCAGGATGCCTGGCTAATTTGCGCAATTTCTCCTAGTTGTTGGATTGTCTATCCTCAATACCAATCTCAATATTATCCATACCATTGACCTCCATCACAAACTCATTTTCAACCTTAGTTGACCCCAACTCAACCTTTCCCGTTGCACCTATGCAGGCGCCCGAAAGACCCATTCCCACTCAACTACCTACACAACCATTTCCATTCCACAATAATAAAATACCTCAGTCCACTTACAATTTTGAGGTACAAAATATTCAAACAACTCCTCTTTCTCTAAATTATATTCATCTTAGATCAAGAAGAGTGTTGCAAAAAAAAGGATTCTCCAACTCTCCTTGAAGAACAACATCTAGAAGAAGAGGATTCAGATGAAGTCAAAGAATCACATATTATTTTTTATGAAGATCAACTGTTGGAACCTGAGATTGAAGAGTTTCTTGTATGCTTATCACCAGATTCTATGAACGAGGATCACATCTCTGAAGACTTGCATGCATGATAGCAAGAAGCCAAGGAAGACAAGATTACATTGAATCTTGGTTCAATATAGTCATTGGATCCTAGTTGTTAATTCTTCAATATTTTTTGACATCATCTCACAAGGAAGTTGGTCTCTCATATACTAGTATATTTCAAAACATATCTTTAAAACCTGCGTATGATATTATTTTTCATCATCTTACACACATGGTTTCATTGGAAGTATTCACATATTTGAAAGATATTTTCTTTTTAAAATTAGAGTAGAATAGAATATATAAAAAAATGAAAAAAGAAAAAATATTTAAAAATAAATAAAGAGAAGAAAAGAAAAAGAAAAAGTCTTGTTGTGAAAGCTAGTTTACTATCACGATTGGACATGAGCTTTGCTGAAAACCAGAAAACAGACGAGCAAATTTCACAATAAGTTATGTAATTTCATGTTGGTTTCAATCTTTCATTTTGGTTCTTCAAATTTATTTTGTTCTATGCTCGAGTTGGCTAATGTGGAATTCCTTAAGACACGCCTTCCAACAAATATTATCCCATCGCCTTCAACACTTTATCTAGCACCATCATCAAATATCATTTTAAGTGTATTGGAGTTTGCATATACATCAATGGAAAGCCTATTTGCTAACAATAATGGGTATACAACAATGTCTCTTGATTTTTAGATCTTGTTGGTGACTCGAATTCAACACATTATACTTGTTTGTGACACACATTTACATTATTAGTGAGTTGTCTCACATTGGTTAACGATTGACATTAATGGTCGGTAATCCAATGAATTATTTCTATGTTTAAATTCAACTAAATCCATTCACATAGAATGAATTGTACTAATTGGGGTTATATGTGAAGACTATATAGGTTATGAAATTAACAACAACTAACAACAATGTTCCAATAAATCAAGATTCAATTCCTAGTCCAAGTAATAAGAAGGCATAAAGGCTTCGATTCTAGATTTCATCCTTTATTCATAAAACCAAGAGAAAAGAAGAAACATATCATATTCTTTCACTTCACATTCCATGATCGGTGATAACAACCAAGATCTCCCAAATGTGTCACTTATGGACTTTCCAATTAGGTAAAGGTAAGTTGTTTTCTAATCATTAATCAATAATTTCTTGAATGCTAAAAGACATGTATTTGGAAAATTTCCCATATGACATTTCTTTCCCTGTTTTTCAAAGATATAAAACATTTTTAGTTGGGGCAGATATTCATTACCTTTTTTCAATTCCATATTGCATAACCTTATATATTGTTGACCAACATTTTTCGCCCAACTAACTATTATTTCTCTTCAATTCAAAGATGAATATGTTTTGGAATGATTCATATTATGGGAAAAGATTAATTGATATGTATATAAATCGGTCTTCATTTTGAATGTATTTTCAAGTATTCTTTTTTGCAGCAAGAAGAAAAGTAAAGCAAAATTGTTGCTACATAAGAACCAACAATCACAATACTTGTGGTTTCCACACAAGAGTCAACCACGAGAGCCACAACTTAGATATATTGCAAAGAAGGCTCCATAATAACAAAATCTAGAGAAAAAAAAAAGAATTGAAGACTTTGCAAAAGATGCAAATCTTAGAAAATTATCTCAAGTCACAAAACGACTTGGTAAAACATAATCTCACTCCAAAAGGCTACAAAAAATGACATGAATTTAGTTCACGAGAATCAATGCAAGTTTGCATGAGGACATGCAACATCTTCAGTTGGGAAGAAATGTTGGGTCTGCAGAATGTCATCCTTTCATTCACTTTTAACCATATTCCACTATACTATAACCTTACACTAAGACCATTTTCCTGATTATATATGGGATTATAATTATTATTTTAATATTTTGAGGGAATTTATGATTAAGTATTAGAAATATAACATGTATTCACTTATATATAAAACTTGGATGAGTTTTGTGATGTGTGTAGGCATATTTGAAGATTCCATCAAAGTCATATTTGGACTTTAAGTCTCAAATTCGAATTTCCTCTTCAACTCTTGAAGATTTGAGGAATATTTGAGATAATTATTCAAGCACATTTGATGGAGAAAAATCATGTAAGTTTTGATAATATTTATTATCATATATTTTAGAGATTTGTGAGAGGATATGTAGAGATGTTACTTGCTAGATGCTAACACATGGTTGTAACCACGTGACATATTGCAGATCTAGGAGAGATTTGTGGATCTACTTTTATTAATTAGGTGTCTTAGTTTTTGTATAAATAGGAGTGCCTTCTCCATTCAAAAGGAGGAACTTTTGGAGCATAATTCCAAACTATGATGGAGTAAAATACATTTGATAAGTTCTTGTGTCAGTTATTTTAAAGTTTTATATTCTTATTTTGTTGTAAGATGTAGTTTTATAATTCATGTAGTTTATATTAGTTTTCTTATGTTTTAAATTAGTTTCTTTTGTAGATCAGCAGTAGCACTTTGTTTAATGTTGCAATTGTGAGCTTTCAACAGTTGATCAAAGATGGGGATTTATATTAACAACAATTTTCGACCAGCCAACTTTTGGCACAAGTTCTGGCCAAACTAAGACAATTCTAGAAAATATAAAACATGGGTTTTGTGTAAAATGAGCCAATTTAGTTTCATGTAAGGAATTTCTTCAAAATAGAGTACGGTTTTGGAGATATTTGTCAATATTTCAAATGTAAATTTTCAGATTTCATGTTGTAGCCATCAAATATATCAATTAAAAAAAATTGAATTGTCCATCAAATTAAGAAAGAGATCACTCATTCTAAACCTAAATCAATCTATTTTTGAATTCATCACAATTCTCTAATGTTTTTAATTAAAAAATAATTTGATTTTAATGATCACTTAGTATTTGATTTATATATTTGCTTTATATGTTTTATTTTCAAGTTTCTAGCTTTCACTTAATTCTTTTCCATTTGCAATCATGCACTTGAGAAATATAAAAATACAAAAAAAGGTCGAAAACATTCTCATTTGTGATTAGAGTTGCTTTCTTTCATAAAAATAGATTTCAAATGCTTTCTAGATTAAAGTTACAAATTTCATATATTAAATTTACTCACTTTTATAAATTAGATATTTCCATGCTTTCATAGATTATGTTTACAGGCTTTCCTATATTAATTTTTCAATGTTTTCCTAGACCAATTCTTCAATTCTTTTCTAGATTAATATTTCATTTGATGTCATTTTATCTGTTTTTATAAAGTAGAAATTTATTTCCTTGCAATTTATTTAGTTTAGAGTTGAAAGCTAAACTCCTAGCATATACCGTGTCATATACATCACAAGTTTACAATCTTGGGTTGACAATTCAATGTAAAGTAATTTAAAGCACAATTAAATTGCCAAACATAGTGAATGTACTAAACAATATTAATCATATATATTGCATCCAAATGTTACAAATTAATGAATGATGCAAATCAGCGTACTAACATTAGAAAAAAGGGGAAAATTAATTGCTTTATAATGTGTATATATAGTACTAAATGTCACAAAATATATTACATACCTTAGGAGCTGTGTCACACATGTGTTTAACAAACCATTGACCACCTTTAAGTTGACCATAAACAATACAACAAAGAGAAGAGATGTTTTTGAGCCTTCATAAAGAGGTTTAGTTTCCCTCTCAAGTACAGGTAAATCAAAAGCACGGTCATCATACTAATTGTCATCATCATCCATTCCAACATTATTAAATGTCTTCTGGATCAATCTACTTGTCCCATCTTCTTCAGATATGTTATCAACATCATTATCTTTTCCATAGGATCATTAGCTTGATCCTCAATATTAATCACTCCATGTTATTTAACACGAGCTTGCACTAGAACCACCTCTTCCTCATCGAGTAATGCCTTAGGGGGGAAATACTATACAATTACAATCAATAAATTAATATTAATATATATAGAAAATATTGAAACATCTATATAACAACTATTTACAAATATAATATATAAGGAAAACAAAGGCAAAGAGAAAGAAAATTTAGGTGAGACCAAGAAACAAAGACAACAAATCAACGATGATGCTTGCGAAATTTATCGATATATTTAAGAATATGTTGAAAATATCTAAGAAATATATTACTTTTCTTTACATGCAGGAAGTGAGACACTTTCTGATATATATAGTCATGACCATAATAAAAAACATATTGATCTTATTTTGCATTCATCATTGTAATGTCATATTCTTTGTTAATGTCATATTTTGCATATTATACTTTAAAAACTTATTAATAGTTCTCCATAAAAATTAACCTCTAAATCCTTTAGGTCTAAAGTAACCCCCTAAACATACATTAACCCCCTAACACCTTAACCCCATTCCCCTAAGCCCTTAAACCCATAACCCCTTAACCTCTAACCCCTGAACCCTTAAAAAATAACCCCCTATCCCTAAGCCCATAAAGTAATTAACCCTTAACTCGACCTAACCCCTGAATCGACCCTAACGAAAATAATTGAATAATATTTCTAGTCCACATCAAGATGACAACATAGTTCAAACACCTCCCAACAAAATATTATAAAATACATTTACAATTAAAAATATATATACAAAGACATACAATCTAAAATAAAATATACATATAAACATTTACAATAACAATCTACAATACAAATACATATAATAAATAACTTACAAATGGATAATATACATGTCCACCTTCAATATGTCCATAGTCTATACAATGTTTTTTAGCTGATTTATTATAATTCTACTTGGCCTCAATCCTTGCAATTTCTACAAGAGAAATAACATTTTCCATCCTCAAAATCCCTCGATGTCAATCCCATGTATCCTTAATCTCCTTGAGGAATGTTATGTGACATTATTTGTCACCAAATTTTAGTGATGGTTTTGTTCAAAAATGAACCTCAAAATGAGCCTACAACCTTTCAAAACAATCACAACTAATATATATAGAAACTATGTCAAAGCTATATGATGTTAGGGCCACACACACACAGAGATATTTATATATATATATATATATATATATATATATATATATATATAAAATTATTATATTTAATTATAATATTTATTATATATTTATTTTAATTAGTTAAACTAATCAACGTAAAGTGGTCCCATATTAGACGTTGTCAACGCAAAAAAGTCATTAATCATGGAATTGAACATTATGTAATGGTCATCTGCCATTTGTCGGAATTTGCACAATACATTTTCATATTGGATTTAGCGTCGGATATCCAACGCTAAAAGAACACTCATCGGTTATTCGACGACAGGAGGGATTATAGGAAAACGTCGGATAATTGACGAGATAGGACATTTCGTTGAATATTTTACCATTTAAGAGCTTATGTTGGATATTCGAAGGGAGTCGGGATTTAGAAAACCAAAAAACATTTAACTTCTAACACTTTTTTCTGATTTTATCTGTTTCGTCAGATTCCACCATCGGAATTTCCACCCAAATGTAGCAGTGCATATTAACATATTACTACAATCAAAGTTCATCATATAAATATTTGGAATGTGGTTGGTCTTCAAACCAAAGTTAGAGTCTTAAAAATCATGATTCACACTCTTTTTTTTCTCTTCATGAGTTTGATGGAATACCTCATCACCACTAGGAAGCATTTGTTGTAGCAACTTTGCATTTGTTGTAGCAACTTTGTCAAACCTTCCTTCAAACCTTACATGCCCCCTTTTATTTATAATTTTAAACCGTCCTTCAAACCTTCCATGTCCCCTTTTATTTCTAATTTTAAACCATCCATATTAACATTCATCATTACTTCTCATTCATTTTTGGTTGCTCTTTTTAAAAGAAAACATTGTTGCGCTTGTTCCCGTAATTTTGATATGTCATGTTGTATTTATTTCTCTTCTTCATGTGTCATAGTAGATCTTTTTGTGGGCTTAATGGGTGTATCATTCTTTTTCAAATTATTTTAGAACCAAATAATGATATCTATGATCCACTATGACCTTTGAATCACTTCAAATTTATTTTTCAAACAAAAGTTATGCAATTTTAAAAATACACACCTTTTTTTTGTTTTTAAGAGCTCGATTTTGAGCTTGTTGATCTGACTGGCCTTGAAACTATTGTATCTCTATTATGTCAGCATCCAAAGTTCTAAAAATTCTTCTTGAGGTAGTGTGTTGTGTCTTGTTTCTACCCCCACAAGTTATACTGAGATGGGATTTTTGAGGTGAAGTTATGCCAAATCTCCCAGGATGACCCGATTATGGATTGGTTTAGTATAACAAAAATGTATCGGGTTCCACATGTCACTGTTTCAACCTTTAGCCATGAAAATTATACAAAAAGGAACCATATTTCATGCACTTTCAGTTATTTTCTATGGAATTCAAATTTGAAGCTCAAACAGAAAGTTATGATTGTTTTCCTTAGGACACATGTTTGAGACTGAATTATGGATCATACAGAAACTCTAACTTCCTTAGACCATATATCTAAAAATACAATGAAAAAAGCTCAGAAATTTTAAACAGAAGTTCATTAATATTTCTCCTTCATGTTGTAAAACATTCATGATTTAAAGCTTCACAGAAAAATGTATAGCGGAAATGCCACGATGGCCAGTTTGAAGAAGAAAACCCTAGGATCAAGGGATTTGATACCAAGTGTTATGTATCTAGATCAAAATAGAAATATAAGAAAAGATAAATCAACGAATTGATAATAAGCCCCTTCAAGGGGAAAACCCCTTTTTACATCGCATAAATGAACAATTTTTGGATGATTCAAATGACAAGACCTCCTTGGTATATATAGGAGTCTAAAGAGTAAAACTATAATTATGGCATGCATAACAATAATAATGTAAGGGCACAATAATAACAATACTAGTGGGTTTCAATGGGTCACAAAAATAATAATATAGGGGCTACACTAGTATTGTAGAGACCTAACATCATTATTTATTTATTGTTTTTTTCATATTTGGTCTAATACATTATGTACTCTTGGCATCTCATCTGCCCCCATGGCATGCATTTGGTCTAGCACGTCACTTTCCTTAGGCACCTCATCTATGCCAAGTATACATATGCTCGGGTACATCACATATCCCAAACATATTATTTTCCCCAATGTATTTATTTAATCTAGTACATCATGTACCCTAAGCATCTCATATGCCCACAAGGTAGGCATCCTATTTAATACATCACATACCCTATGCATCTCATTTTCCCCCAAGGCAAGCATCTAGTCTTGTATACCATATACCCTAGGATTTTCCCCCAAGGTAAGCATATGGTGCGATACATCACATACACTAGGCATCTCATTTTCCTCTGAGATAAGCATCTATTCTAGGACATCATGTACCTTAAGCATCTCATCTACCCCAAGATATGCATTTGGTTTGGTTCATTACATACTCCAATTATTTAACCCAAGGTAGGAATCTAGTAGAGTACACATTGTACCCTACGCATCTCATCTTCCCCTAAGGCATGTGTTTGATCTAGTACAACATGTACCCTAACCATCTCATCTACCCCCGTGGTAGGCATCTGATGTAGTACATATCATACCCCAGGCATCTCATTTTCCCCCAAGGAAAGCATCTAGTTTGGTACATCACATACCTTTGACATTCACTCCTAAGGCATCAACTTTAGTACATTACATACCCCAGATATCTCATTTTCCCCCAAGGTAGGCATTTGGTTTGGTACATCATGTATCCTAAGCATCTTATTTATCCCCAAGGAAAACATATAGTTTGGTACATCTCATAGCCCAAGAATCTACCTCTAAGGTAGGAATATAATATGATACATCACATACCCCAATAATTTGTTCTTTTAGATAATTCCATTACATATTACAAATGGGAAGTGGATCCTATTATAGGAGAGTATCTACAAGAAACATCTTATGGATTAGGGAAAATTCAATCAACTAATTATGTTATATCTTCTTAGCCTCAATTTTATTATACATTCTCTTTGTTTTCCCAAAACTAGCAATCAAATATGCCTCCCTAATTTATTTTTATTTTTCATATCCTCATGTTCTTTCTTCTCACACCATGGTGTTCCAAAAGCTATAAACTTACTAAAAATAAAAACCATTGCCATTGGATTACCTTGGAAATCTAATTTCTTTGTTGTGTAATGTAGCCATTGGGAACAAACTTTGCATGGCCTCCTAATTTTTGAATAATAAGATATCCATGCATTGCTTCTAGAACAATGATATACTAATGTAATGTACTATCCTTATTTTTTTTATGTGATTACCAACGTGTTATAGGGCCCTTAAGCCCATTAAGTTGCCAATTCAATAACACTTGAATTTTTTTTATTTTAATTCACCCTTCTTCCTATTGGACTAGGGATTCTTCCCATTCACTTTGGACTTGTTAAGATACTATCCTTGGTTAAAAATTGATTTCTGAGGCAACACCACTACCATTATCATTGTTTTCACTATTGTTTTGATGTTTTATTATTCCATTCCCCTCTTTAAGAAACGACGTCCTAGGAGAAACATTTCCATTACTCAACATTAGTTTTCATGAGAAAATTAGCATTGATCATTTCATAGCATGTACATTTAACATGAAAATGTTTTATAGCATATATTTATCATTGGAATTTCCATATAAACAAGGTATGTAAATTTCAATAGCATGGACTATTTTTCCTCATTATATATTCCATAGTATTTTCAATAAGTTGGATCTATGATAGGGTCCAAAAAGCTACACATGCATGCACAATATTTTTTACTTTCATTTTTTTATCTAAAATGTAAATTCAAGATTCAAATCCATTATCCATAAATGTGTTCTCTCTCTCTCTCTACATTGATTTAATATTAAATATATTAAATAATAATATTCACTCAACAATAAATTCTTATCCGGATGCGGGTGGTTTTAACGCATGACAGATTGGTGGCTCGTCATAAGGGCATGTGTCAGCCCGGACGAGCCACCTATACCAGGACGATTCACATCTGGTCTGGCCATGTGATGCATTTAAGAACGGAGGCGGTTTATTCCAGCGGAGTCCTTTCGGCATTCACTGCTCGTCTTGGTAACTGGAACATGGCGATTCAAAGCCATGAACACTCTGTCATTCTCCCGCAGTTTGTGTGGGCTCGCGTTCTGGCTCTGAGGGAGGTTGTGGTGGCTTACTCTCTGGTTCTGAGGGAGGCGGCGAGGGAGTATCCTTGCTCTCTGAGCAATTTGGGGTTGCACGACATCTCTGTTATTCTCCCGCCGTCCAGCAAAGGGTTTGAGTGCTCGGAGGTAGGGCTGGCTTATGCTCAGGTCATTCGGGAAATTGAGAGGAGATACACCTGCAATTTGAACAATTCAGGTAAGCAAAGAGGGCGACATAGGATGATTAATCGACGCGGCTGCTCCAGAGGTCAGGCTTCGTCTCAAAGGCGAGCCCCCTCCCCTTCATCCTCAATCGAGATCTCTTCTGAACGCAGACGCTCCAGGGGAAGGCCGGCTGGTAGAGGCAGAGCAGCGGACTACAGAGGACGGGCGGTTGGCAGAGGCAGAGCAGTGGAACACCGGGAGATTATGGATTGTGGGCACGCTGCGCACCCCATGGTGAGATATCGCATACCATGTACTCTCTCAAACTCTACTTTCTTTGTCACGGTTTTGGTTGAGCATTGCAGAAATCTGGGAGGTCAAGACGAGGCTCCTCAAGCCATCCCACCGCGGATTCCTGGGTTGGCTCCTACTATTGATATGCAAGTTCCAGCCACTGATATGCTGCGCCCTGTCCATGAAAGCTTCTCCCCGGATCCTGGGGTAGGCCCAAGTGAACCTGCGCAACAGAACACTCCCGGATGCAAAATGGAGGAAGACCCGCACACCACCAATGATGACTAGCTCGCTCTTCAGTCCGCCTCAGGTCTCTGAGAATGGAATTTTTTCACTGTTTTTTCTCACTGCTATCCTTTATGTGTCTGGTCTTTATCCTTATGTAATTCTGTCCTTACCTGTTACAGTGACGGATATCTATATTTGTCCCAGTCTCTATGTGTTTCAGTTTCGGCTAATCATGTATGTTCAGTGTCGGTCTCATGACTGTTGGCCTGGTTTCGTGTGAGTCTTATGTAATTTTGGAGATGATAATTCCTGAGCTCACTGTCAGTCCTTCGACAGGAATCACAGGGCTATGGCTCTGTTGTAACAATGATGATGTAATTTTTGCCTTTTTGTAATATAAATAGCATAGTCTGATTCAGGAAAAAAAAAAAAAAACAATAAATTCTTAAAACACATATTATAATTTAAGAAAAAACTTGCATTACTTATTGAATTATCAATTTACATTTAAAGTCTCTCTCACACACACTTGTGCCTAGTGTGTGTGTTTATGTGTGCATACCGAATGGTTAAGAACATATGTTTCCTCCTATTAATTCATGGGTTCAAACCAAGTGGGGTTAAAGTATGTACATCTTTGCAGGCCATTAGATGTTGATTTTAAAAAACATGTCGACACGCACACACACACACCTAATTGTTAAGGACATGTGTTTCCTCTTACGAATTCATAAGTTCACATCCATAGGGGGATAGAGTATGTGTATCTCTATAAACTATTCAGTGTTGATTTAACAAACATGTTGACTCGATACTATGACAAAAACACCCATAGATTTTCCTTGCAAAAGAAATATATTTTTATTTAATGTTCCCTAAATTTATAATAGTTGAATTGTAAGAATATGCAACACATTGCACTATTTTGAGATATAACAAGGTACTTTTATATAGGTAAATACAATATTCCACTCCATAAAGCAGAATTTGACTCTACCATGGATTATATATTTTGCATTATGTGATCAAATCAAAGGAAATGATCATTCAATACGATGGTATAAACACAATACCAAGGAAATCCCATGCAAACACCCCTTGATTGAAAAAATTAAACACTATGTAACCTTATCGTGTTAGGTTGGAAGAGATCATGTTATTGAGATATACCAAAATTATCTTGAAAGCGAACATGTATTGACTTAGACATTGCTAATGGTAGCACTAGTTTAAAAAAAAATCATACATAATAGCAAGGGAAAGAAAAGATATTTTTTTATTTGTATGTACCATGGAGATTGGTCCCATTTATATTGTATCCAAACATGTTATATGAGATGTATGTATCGGTATTCCTGCAAATGAACCTTGAATAGTGCTAAGGAAACAACCTAGACCGTACATTGTCAGTAATACATTGTTAAGTGAATCTATGTGCTACTTAATATTTAAAACTAGAATAATTATATATTAGCAATTATAATTTTCTGCATTAGAATTGAAATTTGGATTAAGCTTATGCAATGGACCTAAAATTTGTCTCAGTTGCGCATTCAAGTTGAAGTTGAACCAACTAATTTAAAAATCATAACCAATATGCACATTCATTGTTAGGGTCTCAATCTCTCAATTCAACATAGTCAAATGATATTTAACTATAGATATTTATTCAAATGAATAAAGGTATTGTTAACCACTCTCTCTTAAAAATAAAGGAGATAAGGTTTTCATTCATGTCAAAGAAATTTTTTAAATAGAAATTGGTCTTTGTTTCAAGGTTGTCACTATTTTTATGTATGAAGTGTTGAGGTTGCATCCTACTTGTACCCAATAGATTGACACAATAATGTCAATCTAGTCGATTTCTACCATGGTCGACAAATCATACCCATTTCCAATGATGTTTCTTGTAGTGAATATATCTATAGCTAATAGATACAAATATGACCATTCAATAGTAAATCATCCAAAGGAGAATATAAATTAAATAATTTTACTCAATTATCCACTCACGTGGTTTTTCATGCTTCATCAATAAGATTTTTTCATAAACCAGAATACCAATTATCCTAAGAACCTAATTCATATCATTTCATACAGTCTCTTTGTGTGTGTCTACACACGCACACATATTCATTCGTCATGATGGCTCGCTATTTTACAATCAGACATTTTCTTATCATCAATCTGTGACATGGGTGTGCTAATTCTTTCCACATCATAAAAACTTATCTTCTTTAACCTTGTGTTAAAATCACCTTATTTGACATCATCAATAATTATTCATGCTTATTTTCTGGGTTATTTTATGGTGGGCATGAAGGAAGTGCTACCAAAGGAAGGTCCTTTATTTGTTGATTTTATAAGGCTTATTCCGTTTCGACTCATTTTGATCAATTTTGCACACTACAATGGAAGGAAGATTGTATGGTTGTGTGTGGCCCTTTTTAGTTAAATGAAAAGAGTATAAGTTCTTGAATGCATTGAATTTTTGTTGATTCTTCCAAAACTATATTTCAAATCTTTCTAGGAAGAATGTTAAGGATTTAAAAATATATTTGTATATTCTTTGAAAGAACATCAAGGATTGGTAAATCGAGAAAGAAGCATTATTTAAAGGGAAATTGCATTTCAATATAAGTCTTAAATAAAATATTGATAGTTCAGTAACCAAAAGTAGAGAGAGTTCAAATATCAACATTGATATGGTGGTGAGGCTTATCAATGAGGTTTAGGTGTAACAACATTTTCATTCAATCGTGAGAGAAACCCTCGTATGTCTTGTGATCTCATCCTTCAAACATAATGAGTCACTCTTTCAAATGTTGGTGGGCATTTTCTTCAGCTATTGGCTCATTCTTCAATCAAGGAAAAAGACTCATATGTAGATTATGTGAGGGAGCACCATGATCTTAGGAACTCCATAAAGAAATAAGTACTCACCCTCAATTCACAGTTTAAAATGATATATTTGAGCCAAAGGACCCAAAATGCAGAGATCTTTAATAAAAGTGCAAAAATGGGTTTTTTGAAATTTGATTTGGTCATAGAAGATATTAATTATGGATTAAGGAATTCCAGGAGTGAGGGGTGATTTAGGACTAATAAACGAAATTAATTTATTCTTAAAATTTGGGAAAAGTAGCCAAGAATGAAGAATAAATGTATGCTCTCATGCAAGGAATTAACTCGGCCAAGAAATTTTCAAGTCGTACTCTCATTATATTGGGGATTTCAATTACATGATTAAACACCTCAATGTTGAAAATACTCCTTCGGGCCTTAAACTAAGCTCCATTTTTAGGAGGATTGTGGCAAGCCTATATTCTGATATTGAAACTTAAGTTAAACAAG